>DWEI01000580.1:0-20872 GCA_018245875.1 Mysoria ambigua
TATATAACTAGTAAAAATGTATAATTGCATTGAAGAAATTAACAGTAGACTTTCTTAAATATGTTTATTGAGTTATTTGTTTCTTTTGTTCTCGTAATATAAATTGGCTCCGAATATAACAGAATATAATCATCTATGGTTACTTTCGATTCCTTTTGTGTTATGGAAAATAACCAAAGGCAAGGAATTGGTGTTTCAAAAAGAATGTAACTCTGATCGATAAAAAAATCTGTTTTAGTCAATCAATCAAATTACATATTTACTGTTATATCGTTCATTATAATTCGCTGTATATTTCTACATGGAGCGATTAAAAGTAGCATAATCGCGCCGAGAAATGAATCGAATGTGTTACACCCTAAATAGCACTACGGTTACATAGCAACGTCTAATTCGGTCGCAAACGCCGCTTGCGAAGCGTGTGCCACCTGAGCGACTCGCCGCGGCGGCGTGTGTCGTATGTACGGCGCGAGCCGCTGTGTCGAGCCGTGTCGAGGGGGAAGGTCCGTCAATTGGAGCTCAGGCCTTGATTGTGTTGTTTACCACGGGCAGGCGCAAGTCTGGATTTATTCCGGGAGCCCGTACCACCAAACCCAATGGTTCGCAGGCCAGCGACAACGATAGTTATTTCCATGTTCATTGCTGCTTCGTCAGAGACATATGAACAACTTTTTGGTACTTAGAGAGCACTGGCAAGTTCTATGATTCCAACAAAGCAGGTCTATGAACGAACGCTTTGCATTAATGGAAGCGCACTGTTGGGCGTTCGGCTGTTAAATTTTACAATGTTTACCCGAAGCCGAGTGAAAGGTTTAAAATCCTAATGCAGTGTTTCAGCTGTAATTGGGTTCGTATTTACAGTGGATGATGATGGTCCTTTGAAGTGCGAGTGGTTGTCTAAAATCGATAAGCAATTAGTTTTCCGGAAAAGCAAATAGTGACCGCTCTATAGTGGGATTGGACGGACGAAGCCAGTTTGGTATTAGTTTATTTTGGGGTTGCAAGATAAATAGAGACGTGTGCTAGTTGTGTGGTGCGTGCCACCCGGGGATATTACTTTTTATCTCAAACGGGAATTCCTATTTAAAACTAAACAAGCCCAAAGCGAGAGCTGTAAGCCTAACGGTACCATATTTATTCTGTATCTGTACATAATTCGACCTCTGCATGAGTAGTTTATATTGTATCATGTTACGAGTGTAAGCTCAGAACTCCATAGTTCAGTTCAGGACGTAACCTCCCGATCGACAGTCTCACTTGCAGCCAACACGACATCAGTTAGTTCATTTTTCTTATGTGCACAGATAGATCTCTACATAACGCAGATGTGAGCGCTTTTGCATAACATCATCGCCATCATCTCCGTCAATCCTCTGCTAGATTTAGGGCTCTCCTAACATGCGCCTTCTGTGTACTTTCATCACGAGTTTCTTTGCCATAAAAGCTGCGCATATAGTTTGGAGGTAGCTTGTGTAACGGGATTGCTGTAAAGATTTGTCCCCAAATGTCTCTCAACCATCTTATCAAAATCTTCATAGCAACACGGCCTCGTCATCCTCGCCCGAGGCACACATCTCCCAATCCCCGGTCCCTGCTAGCTGCTGCGTACAACGACATTGAACTCTTTGTTCGTTGTGTCAAAATTAAAGTAACCTACTCTACACACACCAGGCATTGTCTCCTTCTAAAATGTCAAGAACCCAACAGCCGGTTGCAATTGAATAAGGGGAACCAATATTAACTTTATTCTTACTTCTCATACACTATATGTATATCTCTCTTTAACGATATTTCCGTCTCTATCGTCCCTAAGTACATCTACTATGTGATAATGTCGCTCTAAGGCAATCTCTCATTAAGGCCATGAAATCATTTAGCGAGCTGTTAAACTCATATTAAGGTTATCGTACTACGACGAGCGATAAAGTATTTGTTATACAAGCGATGTCGTATACGTTAACTCTTAAATTTGCTATGGAATCAATAAGTATGCGATCGATGCGGTGGACTGCAATAGGCTGATGATGATGATATGAATGACCGACAGGTTAGTCCGGCGTACGGCGCGGCTTTCCTGAGCACGGCTGCCACCTGACCAGGAACAGTAATGCCAGTGCTGCGAGAAGCTGTACTCTACGATCCTACGACTACAACTCTATACCATCACATCATACCTCTCCAATGTATCTGGTGGAACCAGTTATGTTGTTTATCGATCCACTGTTGCACGGGTCCTTTTCACTTTGTGAAGGATTTATAAAAATAGTGAAAATCAATCAAATATTGTAATCAATCGATAGTAACGGTTATCGCTATGTGTTCGACAAGAGGTTCATTTGCAACAAGAGTAGAAATATTAAGATGTTGCTGAGCTCGCTTACGAAAGCACATCCACTGTTGGTAGGCAGGTTCATTCTCGTCGTCTTTCTCAAACATGCCAAAAGAAGTATGTATTTACTTCAAAAATATTTAATCTTGTATAAAGATTATGTGCGGAGGTAGAGTATGCACGGCGGAGAACCAGCAAACAAAGAAGCTGACGACACATCCGTGGCCGCCGCAGATGACTCGAGAGCGCAACAATGCAACATTCTTGCAAGATCTTATCGCGAATGTGAAAATCCTCTCGTAAATATTCTATTATTATGATAATGCTGGTCTAACTTAACTGCCGGCTGCTGTGTTTTCGCGGGACACTGTACTTTCTCCACATAATTTAGGTAAACGTAAGGATTTAGTTTATTTGCCCTTTACTTTATGTCCAGTATTCACCCTTAAGTTTAGCTTTGTTGCTGTAAGCCCTACCAGTCAATCATCGGAGGTCGCGAGAGAATCCGACAGACGTCATAAAATTGAAAGACTTAAAAAAATACTTTTACATTTGGCAACTTACTTAATAAGCGTAAAATATCCACACTAACCTAAACACGCAAACTAAACTCAATTCAGTATTTTCGATCACAAAATAGGTATACATAAAAACAGTTCATGTAATCAATCTAAAACAAAATTATATGCAAAAAGAGAATACGTATCTGTTTTTAAGAATCTATTTCTGAAAACATACGCAATTTTGTTATGTACAGTCGTTCTACCAGCGAACTATACAATGTCGCCCTTCACTTTGTTTCAACCAGATCATTAAGCACCCACTCCAACATCATGACTTTATGTGACGTCACCTTCGTATAAGTCGTGACCATGGCCAATTCCATTATATTCACCATCTCCATCCCTTTATTCTACATATGTTCCTTTCTTCTTGCAATTTTCTTTAAACCAGAACTAAGCGCCAACAGAGAAAGTTTCCTGTCCTATAAACATTTTAAGCTTATGAAAACAGTAAAAAACCTAGACTTGATTGACAAAGTGTCTACTGGCTGCTAACTCCATCTCCACAAAGCAGTGGAAAGCTATTTCGCTGTGGAGAAAGATTACAAGTAAAGTTTTCACACAACCGAAGACAGCGTAGGTAACTCGCCAAAGCAGAACGCATTCCTTATGATTTTCAATTGTCCAATTTATAATTCCTCAAACTCAATTATAAAAAAGATCGAGAAAAATATTGCCAATTATTTAGAGATGGAGGGTACCATTATAAACATCTTTTTGTGAAACAGCTGAAAAGCGCAGCAATCTGGAAGCGAAATTAAATTCAATTAATATCGAGACGCTTTGTCTCTGTCAAGGGCTGACGATGGTAGCGACGCACGGCGGCCGCAGACCGGTAGGCTCGCGCGACGCGCCACTGAACTTACACATTTAGTAAAGTGTTTTAGTGACTTACTATGTCTAATCTAAATGGTTTACTACATGACACGATGTGGCGCGCATCGTATCAGCCAATAACCCTACCTTGCAGACTGCCGTCCGCTACGATCGCTCCGCTAAACAAAAATGAAAAAATTCAATACGACGCGTATATGCCAGATATTGTTTCTTATCCACGAGAATACATTTTCGTGTGGTGCTAACCGAAAGGGTAATGTACAATGTACTGATAATTATAATAAAATGCTACACAAAGTGTAAACAGCCGGCTTACCGTATCACGCCAGATAAAGCTGCGATAACTTCGACATGAGCAATGCTATTCTATAACCGTCTGTATTACAAGACAGTAAAGTAGAAAATACAATACGTTGTTAGGCAAAGTAAATCTAAAAACTTGCCATATAAGCAGTGAGTGTACAAATGGTTTGTTCTTATATGTTTACTAAAACTCTGTATGGCCACGTTCAAATGTCCAAAGATTTTAAAAAATACTCGTACTTGTGCATTTATTGATTGATCTAAAAATATTTTTTTACCATCATATTGCATACCAGAATAAAATGTACCTATATAACATAAGCATGAAGAATAAGTTTTTATGGAAGTATGTATATAATAATATTGTTACAATTACAAAGAAAGTATCCAACAACTGGCCAGCATTAACAAAATGTTTCATTTCATTTTCTAGTTGATAACACTTTAGTACTAACGACCTCTTTGATCGTGTCGATTGCAAGCGCAGCTGCTAATCGGGAGGGTCTGGCTTCCATTCTCCGGGTGGGCACTATTTGAATTTTATAATAGTGGTTCGCAGTCTGGATATGTGCCAGGTGCATGGCAATAGGCTCACCATCTATTCCACAATAGGACGTACACGTAACTGGTGAGACGTGAAAATGTACCACATTCATCTGCTTACCTCTTATGGAATTACAAGCGTGAAGTTATATTTAATACCTTAGCAAATAAATTTGAATACTGTCTGTATAACCTTCAATAAACAAATTAATCGTTTTAACTTGCCATCCTTAAAGTGGCTTTGATATAGATATTTATTACACTAGGCAAACAACTTAGTATCTGCCTACTTAACTATTATTTTTCTACATTCTATATTAGCGACATGACGTGATATATTTGCAAAACAACATGCTGCATACACTTATAACAACAAGTAGCGCTAATAAATTCAGCATATTCGTTTGTAAACAAATAACCGGTTCGCCGGTCGCCATTTTGAATGACGTAAGAACTCGTACGATAGTTTAACACAGCTTCTAATAGATGGCGTTAGTAGTAACTGCGATTAAATCTAGGTCTCTTAGCAACAAAGATATCGACATAATTTTAGCTTAGGAACACAATAATTGTAAATAAATTTATGTAAAGCTTATAGACTTTAAATATAAATACGTATAACAGTATCATAAACTATATATAGTTAGTATTATAAGTTAGTATCATAAATCATAAGCACTACGCTTATATGAAACATTGTCTATGAAGAAAGTAATGCCATCTATGACTTGCTGATGTGAAACTTATATCATGTTTATCAGCTGTTTATCATATTGTCCCTATTTTGATTCGGCTTGGTACTTTTCGAGAGCCCACGGTAATTATATTATTGGATTTAATGTATTAAATATTGCATTGTTGTCAATCTAAAGAATGTATATCTAAATATAAGTTAAATAGCATACATAGGCATTTACATTTTTGTAAAATCGAAACCCTAGTAACGAGGTCAAACGAAGGTAAAAATAACATTCAAGATTTACTTTATATTACTATGTTCGTTGATTTTGTGACAGCAAAAGAAATTCTCGTAGGAACATGTTGACAAAAATATACATATACCTACAGAATTTTATCCAAGGGGTGGCAAACTAAGGGCATTTCTCGGTAAGGATTTATCAAGTCATTTATATTGCAGTGACTCTTATCGACTTAGTTGGGGTGCCTGACTTATTCAGATTCCCTTTTACCTTTCTTTTGAGAAAATAAAAAAGGTTTCCAAATCTTATGGTCTTTCACTTAATCGAGTTACACAATATTGAGGTACCAAATGGATTTATAAAACACTCGTTTGTACGAACCAAGTCACTATTTTCAGGTCCATTATATTATTAGCACATATTTATTTGAAATTATTGACGGACAAAATTAATGTCACATTGTTGTGCACGATCAAGACGAGTGAAAAGAATGAGTAATAGAAAAATTTTGATAAACAATAATATTCTTAGGAATAAAATTAATTTAATCTGAGCCACCAATAACATTTTTGAGCTAAAAGTAATTAACTCTGTCCCGTTGGTCGTGCTGGTTGTATGCGCAACTGGCGATCGCGAAGTGCTGAGTTCAATTCCCGGGTTTGGCACTATGCATTTATCAGTTTAGATTTTGTAGTAGTGGTTCGGAGCTTGGTAAGTACCCATTGTATGGCAATGAACACACCATCCATTTCACAGTCAGACGTAAATGGAACTGCTTACCTCTACAAAGATTACAGACGAGATGTAACGTTTTAACGTTATAACTATTTGCCTGCCACAAACATTGGAACAGCGCACAGGCATCACGTAACATTTTCAAGTTAAAACGTAATTATTTCGAACCGTCGGCTGCCTGCTGCCGATGGTTGTGTGCAAGATATTGGCAAACAGTACAGTAATCGTCTTGTTCGAATCACTGCGGTTTAAGAGTTAAATAACCCCTGCCTCATTGAGTATCGTGCAGGGGTAGCCGCATCCGTCGCTCGTGCTATTCATTGTTGTTCTACGGGCTCACACAAAATGCTCACTTATTCTGGCGTACATCATTGTTCTGTGCGTTTATTTTGTCATGTCTGTATGTGTATTTGTGATCATCACAGCACTAATCGCCGTAATTATTAGGATAAATTCTTATTTTTACATTAGAACTCCATCTGTTAGTTCCATCTCCATCGAAAATTTAATATTTTTTGTACCTCTTATGTGTCGTTGAGATATCCCACTGTCGCTAAAGGTACGTTCCGACAAACACTAAACTTTGTAATTAAATTTTCACACTTGTGTCTTGCTGTAAACATATTTCAAATACTAATAAGTCGAGACTGTCGGCGATGTAATTGATATTCCTCTTGCGCATCTAATTCCGCTATCTCTTCACGAAAGAACAAGTGCCGTATATCTCCTCGGAGTACCTCTGTTAATGTAATTTTCAGTTGACTTAGCGCGGAAAGTTAGGGAATTAGGGCCCCTCCCGCGTTCTGTTCGGAGCCATTTATCGAGCCAAGTTCATCGCCACGAAGCGGCAAGTAAAGCACTTTAGAGATACTGTTCGTGGGTGTGTCTATGTGGATGTTCGTGATCTCCAAGAGTTCTCCTTTCGTGACTGCAAAAACGAAATAATTAAAAGAGAAAAACATTGATATCGTTCTCGTTTAGTCGTTCAATTCTATAACTATGAGCCCCAGTTTCGACCTAGATAAACTGTTTCGATTGATAAATAAACCAAGATAATGAAATGTGTCGAAATATACTAAAATCGTTATTTACATAGTGTTATAAATCATTATTTAGGGGAAGGGAGCCGCGGGTAGCAGCAGTAGCCCGGTCGACAGCACTCCGCCAAAAATGATGGTTCGCTCAATTCAATTTCCGTACGCGGCCGATAAAATTAGGAAGACGAAGATTGAAATTATTACCTTGAACGCGTTACGAACCGGTATTCGTTGTGTACAAATGTACCTACCTACCTACCTACCTGTTTCCATTCGCGCGTGTTAAAGTTTCGACGATTTGTATTCCGATTTTACATTACAGAACGAATCTAGCGTTTTATATATTGTGTAACGCGGGGTTCGAGAGCTTACACGTGAGCCCGATCAAACAATGGGACTTCGTATCTAAACAAAGAAAATAAATGATTATCGAAGCCCGAAGGATTCAGGTCAAAACTACGGCCGGTCCATTGGCACAAACAATAGGTATTTAGTATTCATATATTATTTGCATATAGTTTTATAATCAATTTACTTTGTTGTATGCGAACTACGCACAGAAGCCACGTTTCTGCGTGACCCAGTTTATCCTCCGATAATTTGTCGAGATGGGGCTGGTACGGACCACGAATATGGGGTTGCCCCGTCCTCTAAGCCGGCGCGGGCCGGCCACGCTCCCGACCGGTCGGAACCAGTTCTGATAATCTGTAGTTTCGACTCGCCGAACGTTTTACCTAGGCTAACATTATCGTAACGTATGGTAACATGTTCCAAGTCGTTTCTACTTCATGTGCTTTCGTCATGTCAGCGTGTAGTGAATATGTCGGAGTGTCGTTGCGTTTTTATGTTCCTCTATAGCTCGAGTCGTATTCATTCGGGGGTCAAGTTTTGGGGTGTGTGGGTATTGTCAGAAAAACAATGAAGTCCATTATTGAAACTATGTATTTTTTTAATAATTTCTACATTTTTTTTTACTGTCTATGAAATAAATATCAATTAAAAACAATTGATACATATATTATTATTGTTAGTTTTGTATATGTCGACATTTCAAGTTTAGAAGTAAAATGTTTTTACAGGTTTATTTTTTATTCCTTTTCGATGAAAGTGAACTCTAGTACTATGATATTGTGCGTTTAAAACACTGGACCCTACAAACATTTAGATTTCGTTTAAAAACTGTTAAACTATTGATTTACATTTAATGTAGTAATTGCACTGGATGAAGAAACTGCTTCGACTTCGACATCTCGTCGACCACTCGTCCTGTTAGTACACTAGCTCTCTCCCACTGGACTACGGTAACGCAGCTTCGCGCGGCGATAGAAAACGATCTTACAAAAAATGACAATATTTATATTAACTTAAATAACTTAATACTTGTTATAACTATAATAATATAACCTGAGATCTTTGCAGTATATTAGAGCGCGGGGCGTGCCCGCGCCTCACCTCCTATTGCCTCCGTGCCAACGGCTCTATGATACATCTGCATGCGTGCTCGCTTACATAGTAAAGTATATTTTTCTCATTTTAATTTTTTACATTACAAAAGTAGTATCACAAACAAATGTACGAACTAGTACAATTACGAAAAACGTACACATATCTGATCCCCGCGGAGATCGCCTCTAATAAATACGATTAAGATACATACACGAAATATACGAACTCTACGTAACTTCAGAATAGAATCGAACTCGAAACAATAAAAAATAATACGTAACACTAAACCAATCAGGGTATCAGTATCACACGCGCGGCGACGACTGAGATCATGGTGCGCACCTAACGCCGCCGCGCCACTCACGCGACCTGCCACTCGACACCAGCACACAATCATTAAACACTCCATCATAAAATACGAACAATGATTAACATAAGTGGACGCGGGCCGGGCGCCGCGGTGGGCGGGGGAGGGGGCCGCGCTCGCCCGCGCCGGCGCGCGCGCCGCCGCACCTAGGGCGCTCCTCTGCGCGCTTACTCTACAACTATACATTACATATCACGCTGTGCTTTTTTCTCTTATTAAAAATATATAATAATTAATATACATATAATAATAATATTGATATTTGTTAAAATAACGATAGGTCGATATCGAGGAGGGCAATCGGTCGGCTCGCACCAGCGCGCGCCGTCGCCGCCGCTTCACTCGGCCTGGCTCCGGAACAATTTTTTCTTTTCTATCGTGAACTGGGGGCTGATGATGATGGTGCCGCCTCGCGTTAGGTTTCTGTAAAAGACAAACCAATATTAGTAAAACTCAATGAATCCAAGATTCATCGCATCAGAAAATTGAACTGAACAATTTAAATACGAAGGCGAATAAATGTGAAACTCACTTTAAAAATTGCGGCAACAAGCTCGTCCAGTTCGTGGCGTCGTGTTCAAGATGGAGATGTATCTCGTGCGTGGTGAGCGTGTTGGGGTCGATCTTGAACGCGGCGAGCCGGCGCCCGGCCACGTCGACGATCACCGCCGCGCCTCTGGAACCGCAGGGTTCGCCCTCCGCCAACGCCAAGGTCTGGCGAGATGCCCTCGAGAGGAGCTCGGCGGGCACCAGGACCTCGGCGGTAGCTAGCTCGCTGGCTCCTTTGGCCGCTCGAAGCTCTCTCTCGAGTCGCTGAGCCAGCGCCGCTTCCGTCGGTACCGGCACAGGCGCTTCTCGCCAGGTCGGCCCATTCCATGCTGCAACAATACAATCGCACTATTAGAAACACTCGAGGAATACTCCGGTATTCATGCTTGGGTTATACTTAATATAGTGGATATTAAGTATTTTAAATCTGTATAAGGCCCAAGAAATGAAAACGAATTTAATCTCAGCATGAGATCACAACGAACAAGTAACTTACTTGAAGTGGAATAAAGTCGAAAATTAATTGAAACAAAGGGCAAGGGAGCGTCAAAGCAGCTGTTGATTAGTTGGCCGTGACGTTTCGATCCCGACCTATTTTTACGATTCGTTCGAAAGGCTATTAGGTATTGTTTCATTATAGCTGATATAATAATAGTCGCTTGCAATAATCGTTCAATGCAGAATATGTTTCGTCAGGCGGCGTGCGCGCGCCGCGTAGCAACAGCTGACGAACGTCACTTAGAAAGCCGCTAAGTTCCCTCTCCACCGCACAGAATAGAAAGTCGACTCACCTTTTTCACTACTGAATCCGACGTTAAACTGACTCGTGACCGGTAGGATCTCCATGTTTTCCAAATTTTTACTTATATTGTACACTTTTAATACGAAAAATTTAAGCGTTCCGCTCCGGAACTTATACTAGAAAAATATCACAAGTCTCTTTTGTACTGCAAATGCGCACAGAACAATTGTACCGGCTTCGCGACCGGCGACTAGTTATCGCGAAGAGATCGATGGGAAGTTGGGAACGTCCGTAGCTAACACGACCGCATCAGATCTGATCTCGTAACCACAGGGCTTCGTCTCTCGCCCTCGGCTCACTGTGTGACCCACCCGACCCTGTCGCTGTCTGTGACGGACTGGACTGACGATGCCGGGAAGAGTTTGCTTTTTATATAGAGAGCCGAGGAAGGGGCTGAGGGGGGTCTCTCCGCGGGCGGCCGCGGGGGCACCGCGCGCCAGTCGCGCCCGTCCGCGTTCGTCGTCGGTTGTTTCTATGTCGCTCCGTACCGGCTTCCGGTCGCAAGCCGGCCGGCTTCTTTCTTTGTTTCGATATACCGACACCGATTTTATTTTACAGTTCCGTTTTCAAACGCGAATCAAATCAAATTATGTTCTACCCGGTGCAAATATAACCAACATACGCGTGTTACGCTACTTTTGCGTTCATATTTTTCTTATTTGCGGTCGTGTCTTTGTTTAGTGTTAATTTAGATGTAAGATATTTTTAAGATAAGGTATAAATATGTATTTATAGCGTTGAGTTATACAATGGGCGTCAGGCCGGCTAGCCACGGCACCATATTCAAAAGTAGTCGATAAGATAGATTATAATAGCTTAGATATAAGCGATTTCTTACCTACAATGTTAGATAAGGTACTTTGTGTAAAATTGTAACATCATTTTTAAGTAGTTCAAAGGTGTTTTATTCAATGTTCTGTTCTTTTTTAAAAGCAGTTGTAATTCTATTTGTAATAAAAAATGTAAATGGAAAAATTGTTATAAAATTGTGGTAAGTCCCTTTGCAGCAATTACTAATTAAATACGTGAAATAAAAATGTTTTCATAATTAGAATTTAAATTTATCCATTGGTAACGATTCACGTAAGTTCTTAGAAGTGTTCTTAGAAAATGAACAAAAGGTTTTAAAACGCTGCCAAGCAAGCCATAAAACTGAGTTATACTGTGTAAATGACTGGCGGATGCGAATGGCAGTTATCGCCCTATGTTCGCTACCGGCGTGTTATTATTACATTTCCGATATTGCATCAGACTGGAACTTTCGAGATACTCTTTTATAGACTTGTCATTAGAACCTAAACTACTTAAACAATAAATTTTACATGTAATTTTAATACAATGTGTGTTTTAATTATATTGTGTCAGGCCAATTTAAAGGGAATTAGAATTAATCTAATTAACATCAAGGAAATAAAAGTAAGTAGTAGTGATATAAAAGTAATAACCAATCATTTTACTTTAATTGATTAACGGTTAGTCTCCACCATCGCCTTTCGGAGAAATGTAATTTATTTGTGGAAAAAATGCAATATTAGATCAAACATTATACCTACTAAAAAGAACACAAAAAACATCAAATTTGTTCTCCACACTAGAATTATCTAATTATAGTAGGCAGTACCTACGCAGTGTAATTTTGAGTGCCGAAATTGCCATGGCAACCGTGTTCAATCTTTCCAACGGTTTAACCGTAATAGCGAAGAGTACGAAACAATTGAGCAAAAAAGAGATGTACAAAAATTGGTCGGTTGCTACGCAGAGCCGGCCGGCGGCGCGGCCTTGCTCGCTCGTGACTCATGGCTGCAGCGCTGAAGCGAATCGAACGACACGGCTCGGATCGAATCGTGACGATAATATCTATCGCTCGACCGATGCACTCCATTACGATTTCATTTTTTTCCCTCACTCGAAGTTCGTGGGTCAAATAACGTTTTAAAGGTTGAAAAAGATAAATTTGTTATTCTCGTTTATATGTATTTTATTAGTGATCTCTTTCTTTATTGAACTGTTCAGATCGTTTCGTTAACTTTTTAATAAATAAGGATTGAATTATTTCTTTCAAGTATTTTAGTTTCCTTGTTTCCAGAAAACTCATATATTTTACTGTACAGAGTATAAAGTGTATAAAGATATCATAGAAACTTTTGCACAAATACAATACGCTCGTCAGAATAATGTTGTATATAAATCTGAGTAACACGATAACGCCGACCAAGATTGTCATATAGTTGTATAGAAATGGCTATAAATAACGACAAAAGTAAGACTTATGTAAGTGCTATCAGCGCCTCGACAGCATTATCACTTGGCAAATGAAAACTTAAAGCAAGTAAATAAGATGATGATAAACTGAGCACTGAAAACACAATACTTCGTCATTACAATAATTATGATAAGTATCGTGATTATTGTTTTATACATGACACCATAATACGTGTTCCAATATCGGCCGCGCAACAGGCCGCAGTTGAACGACTACAGAATTGGCAAATGTATTGTAAAGTGACTTCCACGCTGCATAACACAAACAGCAAAATTTATAAACACTCGGTAACGCGAACTCTCATCAGATAGTATTCCACAGTATTTCGTGTTATTAATAACAAGCATTGTAAATTTGGTTAAATTAAAACGAGTAATGAAAAATTTTTATGTACTTAAAGTAATTGTTTAGTAAAGTACATATAAGATCGTTTAAAATAAATCCAGTATGATCTCAGCGAACCATACTAAAAACGAGCAAAACATATTTGTAAGGCCTTGAAGAGGCACGTGGAACGCTAATTTAAACAACTACTGTTTTAAATTTGGGGATTAATATTTTTATTTGTTAAAATGCAGAAATAAACGGAAACGGAAAGTAATTGCTAAGTTTACTCGAATATATTTTCGCATACTAAGTCTTAATTGTAAACGGTCATTGTTCAAGTAAATCGTGCAACTTAATATATATAAATTGAAAAATTTGCAATATATACGTAAGAACGACAGAGGATGCGTGGTTTAACCATGGCACAAGTTTGTTTGGATAAAGTCTTGTCGCTCCCGGATGGAACATATTCGGACCTGTCGCGAAACTTATTTCTGGAACTTTGAATAAATCCGTATTAATTTACAACTCCGGTAACGAACTGGTGGGTAAAGTAAATGGTTTTGTTAACTAGTTTATTCTAATATTAAGAGATATTTTTTATTTGGAACACATTTTTCTGTAACGCTGTAGATAATTGCGAATATTTCCACCAAGTGACAAAATTGTTCACGACGCTTGTTATATTGCTAGAACGAACTAATGTTCCTCGGCTGACAATGTTTAATACATTAGATTCAAATAACCTGCCCCCCAACCTGCGTTTTAGCATACTTCGTTAGCAATAAATCACTGCCTCGACCACATTATTTAATCGCCTCGGTAAACCAATGCCTCGAGTCTAATCCTTTATTGGTACGATTTATGCGATTACCCGTGTATTGAATCGAATAACTTCCACAAAACTAGTTTTTTGCTCCTAAATCTGATTAAGCTGGTCTCTGCATAAATCTGTTACCACATCCAGCCATATTTGTCCTTCGAAACAATCGTATTACTCGCAGAGGTTTAGTTTGTAAGGTATAAGTCGAATTAGCATTTTTATTGTTTTCTAGAAAAGAGAAAGCTCACGAGCTAACTGAAATGTGACCAGTGCCTAATCAAGATGTAAAATATCTTGCAAAATTGCAAAAACTACTGGCGTTATAACATTATAAACCTGTTCGGGTTATTTTTGCAGATACCGCGGCCAAATTTAACATACACGAGTTGAATGTGAAATTAAATATAACCACACAGAATAGTCAATATATCGGTGAATTATTCGTTGTGTTTTACAGATTTGACTTGTTTTGATCTATTCATTTCATTTGGATCCGAATCTCTGTTTTATATCTGTTTGTTCATTGGTGCGAGAGGAGATCTAAACTGATGCCAATAAGTACGCCTCCGCAGATTTAGTAAAAGTTTCGGGCACCGAAAACAAGTCCGCCAGCGGGTCGGGGAGGTGCGCGAAGTGTGAGCCATTAAATTTTAATTAACTCGCTCCATAATGCATTAGCTTGCCTCACTGTTATTTACCATTTATTCGCTATAATCTCGCCGTTTATTACGATGCTTTGTGCAAATGTAAGTAGGCAAAATTAATATTTCGCCCGGGCGGCCTGCGAGCCGACTGGCAGTCGTGACGTTTCCATTCGGCCGGGTTGTAGCTCATTTGTATGGCCAATATTCGTCGTAATCAGTATGCAGCGATCGTATAAATGTTGTGCCAAGTTTAGGCAACTGCTCATTAGAAATTTTAAACCGTCTTTGTTTGTGTCGAGTTTCGTCGAGCGACACGTGTGACTATTGTATCTGTCATAGTATTGTTACGTAGGGTTTTTATGTACTCGGGACAGATTATTGTACGCGATGACCTTGTTCGGAGATTAGAATTGACTTTTGTAAGTGATCTCACGCGAAGATTAATCGTCGAGTTTATCTACCGATTTATAATTGTTTGTTTATTGTAGCCGTTAGCAACGTTGGCGTTATCACTCGATTGAGCGATAACTTTGGTGTTTATTGATCTTATATTTTAAGTGCAGTGTTGCAATTGTTCGATAGCGACTCTGTATAATCTGACGAACGTTCTAGAATCTATTCAACAACCTGTCGTACAAAGGAAATTTTGCATGTCTGAATAATAAATGAATTATCCAATATCCTTGCTATTTTATTTGAATTATACCTCACCCAATAATAATTGTGATAAGTCCTGTTGATGTTAATGGTACTTTTGATTTACGTTCCTATCAAACGTTGACGTTCAATTCGATTTATTTTAAATGAAATACGAATATAAGGGTTATCAAATATAATGAATTACTGATACAAACGTGCAGTTATATCGCGGGTCATTATGTTGACTGCCGCGACACAAAATTTAGCAGTTTAGATAACAGAAGTGTACACGCAATGATGGCCTATTGGCTTAGATTAGAGACCCCCCATTCCGGAGGCCTGAGGTTCGAATTTGGCACACCTAAGAGTTCTAAAATTGTGTGTACTTTTAGGATGGAAATATCGCTCTTTACAAGTATAACACTATAAAACATATACACTTTAGCTTTTAGGGTGCAAGCATATTTGTCTACTTAGTCAACCCACTAACGGCCCGCGTGTTAAACATATACAACATTACACCGGGTCGATAATAACGTGGCCCTAACTCCTTGAATCTTGAAAATGCTACTCTTGACAAGATGTGTAACCAGTTGAGGATATCTACCAATAAATGGGCGTAAATATACCAATAGACGTGGGCTGGCGGCGTGAAGTATACTATTATTGTAGCCCAGTACTTGCTTTAATCTTAAATGATTTGATCAATTCTAGAACTACTACCAACAGGAAGTTAGTGCGCCACTGTAATCTAAGATAATGCACGGACATTCCAGAGGAAAGAAAGTATTGGCAGAAAAATCCACTTTGACACTTCCATCTAACACATTCCACTGTTGGAGACAAGTCTTTTCTCGTACTAAGAAAGGTTAAGACAAATGAGGGTAGTATCTGAATAATATATATATTTTGATACCAAAGACTTATAAACATTAAATGTATAATTAACGATTATAATCAAGTATTTATTGTATACGAACAATGGCACATCAAGCAAATTAATTCTATTTGCTGGTAACATATTAAATCAGCCTCGTAAATAATGATTTATAAGCAAACTAATTGTATAACGCTTTACCCAGCTGTAAGTTGTGAGTTTTGTAATATAACAAAACTTGTAGAACAAAATCAGTTTTCAACTGAATTTTAAGTTTATAACATATCGAAATACAAATTATCTTATGGTGGTGTATTTGAGTGTGTATTCATTGTGAAGTTAAATTAATTTTGTGTATTTCTTTGGATAAATTAGAGGTAGCAGTGCAAGCCTTGCTGCTTTCGGGCACATTTGAACGTTGCAATTTGAACACAGTAAGTTTAATAGCATATTATAAACTATTGAAATGTTTGGTCGTGGCTGTTGAGAGAGGTAACTATAACGAAGACTTTATTGAATATTTCTTTGTGAACCTCAACTAGTACCTAATTAAGTTCGATCGGGTTAATTTTATAACAATGTCCTCAGAAATGTTTATAGACAGACCTGCCAAAAGCTGAGGTTTTTTATTTTTCGCTAGAATGAAATTCAGATTGAAACCAGTATACAATGATTTCTTAGTGTTTGTAAGCTATGCCTAACGTCAGAAGAAAAGTGAATAAAAATTAAATAAACATGAAATAACTGAAAATTTTATGAATAATTATGACACCATCTACACATAAAATTATCATTTTTATTCATATTTATCATGTACATTGTAACAGTTGGTCTTCAAATGCGTCCAAGTTGAGTAAATTGGACGGCAGTCCGGGCGTGTCCGACGGCGGACCTGACGCGGTTGCGAGGCACGTGCACCGGAGGACCTCTGGTCGTGATGTTTCTGATTGACAACAGTTTCACGCCCGGCCCGCGTCACCGAGCTGTTCCAAACTTTATCATCAGCCTTAATATACTTACACGAACGGCGAAGGTTACAATATTAATGAACACGAGTTATTTATCGAGTTGAAGTGTTCATGTGTTCAGCCTATATGTGTATGAGTGGATATTTCTGTGTGCGTGTGTTAAACAAAAACAGCATCTAGATGTACATTAGCATTTTTATTTAGGATTTTGGTAATCGTGTCTTATTTAAGCCTTGTTGTATGTTGCCTGATGCGTGTCGCGCGTACGTTTAGTGGCCATTAAAATAAAATGTTTTATTCAAACCGAGGCTGTCGTAAACCACTTCACACTTCTGCTTTACAATCACCGAGATCCTGGTATCGTTGGTGTTTATATCGCTTTTAAACAAAATCACCATTTTATTGCACCTAAGTGTAGGCAAATGGGATTGTGAGACACAAGAGAGCACGTCAAGTTTGTGACGATGCAGATGTTTGGCGCTCGGCGCTGGCTGCCTGCTCCGCAAAGCATCTGCCGTAATGATATAGTAATAATAGAGGATATGAAGTTGAGACACGACGTAGTGCTCCCCAAACACAAACGTTCATGGTCATATTAAAGCATACCAGGCGACTATACTAGTGTGACCACAAAGAGTTGCTGCTGGTACTATTTGTCGCAGTCCTTTTGTCAAGGTCGAGTCTGATTAACTACATAATTAAGCTGACCTAACTCACCCTAACACCTTGTTCCAGAGGTACATGGTGGCATTGGTGACTGTGCCACTGGTGTCTGTTTACTGCTCATTTTCTAAGACGTTTCCTATTTTTCATGTATCACTTACAAATCTCCTCTTCTTCCTCAGATTTATTTTATTACTTGTTAACATCTTAGAATATCTATCTGATCTCGAAGGACACTCTTAGCGAGATTGTGTTACGTTGACGGCACGCCTTATGAACCAGATACGTACACATCATCATCATCGTCATCATCAGCCCTTTGCAGTCCAATGCTGGATATAGGCCTCACCTAAGGGGTTATTTATGCCTATAATACGATGAACATGCGGATTGTGGCATACATACATACATACATATTTTATAGATAAAAAAATACTGTTGCTCATCACACAAATATTTGTCTACCTCGTTGTTCGTGTTGATTGCAAATGCGACTGCCAATCGGGAGGCCCGGGTTCGATTCCCGGATCAGGGACTGGAATTTTTTTCTAATTTAGATTTTCTAGTAGCAGTAATTCAGAATCTGGATATGTGCCCAGTGTATGACAATAGGCTCACCACCTATTGTATAGTGAAACGTAAACGTAAGTAGTGAAATGTGGGAGTGTTCTGCATCCTCTGTCTACTTCTTTCGGGATAACAGGCATAAAGTTACATGTTACAAATATTTGTATACAGTGGAAATCGAAATCACGATCGCCGGCTCAGTAGTCAGTTTCACCGTTCACTGGACAATCGGATCGGTGCAATGTACATGAAGAATAACGACTTCGATAAGTGTTGTAAAACATCGTGTACGACTCAAGCGGGGACAGCCGCAAGAGGGCCGCCCTCGCGGCGCAGTCGCCGGCGCGGGTGGTGTGCGCTGGCTGTTGTACGGCGTCCAACTGATCGCTGGCTGGGCGGTGTTAGCGGGCATTGTTTAAGAATACCATTTGGTGCGCTTGAGGCCATAAACGGAATAACTTTTTTTCTAGAACTTTATTCAATTCCAATAAATTTAACTATGTTTTTTTCGTCTTTTTGAAACTATACAAAAAAAAGGATTTTTTTAACTTAATCACTCACGTAGCATCAATTTGTATTTTTTATTTTGTACCACGTATGATCGATAGGCTTTAGCATTGCCAACCGCTTACCGCTTTGTTCAATATAGTTTTTTCCATCGGATATTTCTCGACGTATAATAATCTCCATAGTGCACTATAGTACACTGCTTTGAGTGTATCAAAAATATCAAGAGTAGATAACAAGAGTCAGTTTTCAATCAATAATGCTACCTGTAGTTTACATAGACACCATATTAATCGTATACAAAGCAAGTTGAGGTACAATAATGGCGGTGGGGCGCGATCACTGATATTAGGGGCCGTTTGCTTGATTTATGAGCGCAGCTACTGCGATCATTGCCTCTTAGCTCCAAATTGATTAATGCCCCAAACTGCTCACAATATTATGGCGATTGGAAGTGGACTCTATGTACATATTTTGTGCTTGTAAATTGCCAATTATATTTAGTGGCGTGTATATATTATACATTTATAAATGTTTATTAGTATTAGTAGAGTCCAATAAATTTTTACATGTCAGTAAACGGAGACAATACGCCTTCAATTTTGTGTAAATTTTGACATACGGGTAATAAATAAAAAAATATATATTTTGCTGCCATAGCGCTGGGCAGGTTGTTAGTGGACGTTACTGCCGAACTAGGACTGTCGATCCGATAAAATACGCGACAGCTCCAGTCTGTTCACGGTCCGTCTTCTGCGGGTGTCTGAATGCTCAGCGCCACCGTCGTATTCCCACAGTCACCAGCGGGCCGTGTTCGCCAGCCGCCTGCGCGAGGGCGCGAGTCGTTAGTGGCAAGTAAATCATTATTTTACGGCACAATTTGCTTGCATTATAATGTTATTTCAATGATAGCAGCACGTTTGATATTACGTATTTAGCATATACATTGAGCAATTTAGCTATAATTAGCAATATTTGGGGCAGTTTAGCTTGATTTATGTAATGATTGTGCATTCTGCGCTGCAAATTGATTTACGGCGGCTTGTGCGGCACGCTGCGCGCGTTATTGTGAGGTGGCCGAGGTAAATTGAACGGTTAATGTTACACAAACTTATTCGTATATATTTATGTGAGTCGGGTACGTTTTTATGGCTTTTTAATCTATCTTTATTCACGAAGATATCACACAATGCCCATGTCACTTGTACGGTGAGTCATATGTAACATTAGCAAAAACTGAGACTTGAAATTGCATAACCGGGCAATTTATTCAAAGGATAAAATTTATATGTAGTGAAAATAAGCCAAGGGTGATTATAGTCATAAGAAATATTTTTTATGTAAGTGTTTGTATGATACTATACTAGTTAAAACGATGTAAAACAATAACCTTAACAACAAACCTCCCGTAAGGAAGACGGCTAAAGGGGCGCGCGTAATACACGACGGGAGCAGTTCGTTTTAAAAAGTTGTTGTTAAAAAATATCCAGGACGTCCCACGAAACTATAAAAGCCAGAACATGTCCTAGTCAAACGCGACGTTTGGCAACTCTTTGTTATAGTCGATAGCTGGCGTTACAGTGAACATGTCACCATGCATGTATGTTACAAACGTATTATACAGTACGTATACATTAGCTCAGCCTCAGTCGAGCTCCGAAGATAATCTTTAAGTAACATAGGTTTAAATGACTTTTCTTTCATTACATTTCACCAATATGTTCATCACCTCAAACTTGGCTTCGCCTCTCAAATCGTAAATTGTCGTCGTCGCTTGTTCTTGTAAATGTGTAATTTTACATTTACAAACAGAACAAATTCATTTTTGTATATATGTATACACGACGTGTTCTATGTTTCGCTAGTAAAACAATATATACCTTTTTAATTTTTAATCACTACGCTTATTGTTGTTAGCCAGAGGTGACCTCTCGACAACAGAGCGCTCGTTATATCACAAACAACGTTCGGTACTTACTTATGTTTTCTGAACCGAAACCGCGTAGAGACTCGACTCGAGCAAAGGCTCTCTTTGTTCGTTACACCTCCCAAAATACGCACCCAAAATTTAGTTTTCGCACAAAAGTCATATGTCCAAGACCAAACATTCAATTATGAGTTTAACGTTTATAGTAAAAAGACTCCTTTTATATCAGCCGTATA
>DWEI01000581.1:0-20858 GCA_018245875.1 Mysoria ambigua
CGATATGTATTCTATGATATTTTTTTTACACAATATTTACTAATTATATCGCTCTTTAACTATTTACTGTTTTAAGTTTAAGTACACAAGTAAACGTCACCGGTGAAACGTGGGAATGTCCTGCATTCCTCTGCCTCTCTCTTCGGGAATTACAGGCGTGAAGTTGCGTTTTATACAAGTTAGTTTGGTTCCATATAATCTGGTACACCACTTTTTACATTAGATCATACGTTGAAACAGTGAGACGAGGAAACATTAATACAAGCAGAAGACTCCGATTAATACAAGCAGAAGATTTCCAAATGACAAAGCTCCCATAATAATTATAACATGAGTGAAATATTCATCATCGTCACCCAACTCTCCCTCGGCTATTAAAATTGGTCCAGAAATGAGTGAAACGTGGCGCGGATATAAATAATAATTAAGTAACACGATCACAGGCCGCCGCGGGCCGCACCGGACCCTACTCAAAGCTGACGCTCCCCAACTAATTAACTTCATACAATTCGATTTGATGTGCAACCGTTTCAATATATTCATCCGAGCCCTCCGTTAGCCGGCGCGTGCTCTTTTTTATTTTCGTTCTCTCATTCACAGATAGATTTCGACAAGTCCAGCTTTGATTAGTCCAGTCGTCCCTTTAAAGTGCTCTTTTTAAGCGAAAAGCTTTTTAAACGTCCCGTCTGTTATAATTCATGTTCTATTTTCGTATAATCGATGCGCGAGTTTAAAGTCCTATTAAGGATAATCGTTTAGTAAAAATATTTTTAGTAGATATTGTACGTTGGTAAACCTTTAATGCTCGAAGCATTAAAGGTTTACCAACGTTAATATTTAATACACAGTACATATGAATACGGCATGTTAATATCACTTTGGCGCAGTTTCTCGATTATCTCTTGCCGTCTTATGGCACTTAACGCGAACTTATCGACTCCCGATATTTAATTCAAGACGTCGGGCCGCCGCCAGCGAGTACTCCTTTGGCAGCATTCCTCGTGTCAGTGAAACGGACGCGCGGCTGAATTCAAGGGAATATGGAAATAAATTCTGCGCCCAATATGGTTATCAGCGATAGTGCAGACCGGCCGCAAGGTGTGCGTTAAATAAACGCAACGCTGATACTTAATTAAAGACCACGGGAGCAAAGTGTTTTCCTCTCGACAGAGGCAATGAGAAACGTGTTAATGGATAGATTCTGACGTCTATTCTATTAAGCAATTTGAGTTATAATAAAATTACACATCATTCCCGTGCAACATGGATTGCAATTTGTAAGAGACGGGGTCTAATCAGGTAGTGCTTGGAAAAAAAAATTAATGAATCAAAAATATTTGTTACCCGCGTGGCGATCCGCCAATTTGATAAGAATTGGTGTCTCAAAAACCCGCTCGAGGAACCGCGCCGCCGATACATTAATCAGATTAAATTCGCGCTCATAATAAATTGTGTTGTGCAAGTGTTTGTTAATTGGATACGGCTGGTGTATAAGCAGATATGTATGTATGTAAAAGTTATTTATAATTAAGTCATGTACGTACACACAGCCAGTGAGAGCGTTTGTTTAAGTCTAAGCGAGTTATTAATTTGCTTTAACACAGTTACACGGGTTGTTTTACAATTTGCTAAAACTTATATGTTTCATATTAAACCAATTTAAACCAATTTTCAACGTTGAAATACGTACTAGGAGACGTTTGAGTGTGTTCCTCGCGTAACGAGTCAAACGGAATGATGTTTTGAATATATTAACATACACAACACGACCACTCGAACGGCCGCAGCGGCTCGGCGCGGGGGCAGCCCGCGGAGACGTTAATTGTTCCTATTTCAATTACGGAAAGCTTTCTTTACTTCATTTGTGACTTCGTGTCACGAAATTCATTTACATGTTAATTCTGCCCTCCAAACTGTACGAGGCCGCGCCGTGGCGTGAGATCATAGCGTTACGTGATTCTATTTCGTTTTCCCTAACGGTATATTATT
This sequence comes from Mysoria ambigua, assembly GCA_018245875.1. Taxonomy (NCBI): domain Eukaryota; kingdom Metazoa; phylum Arthropoda; class Insecta; order Lepidoptera; family Hesperiidae; genus Mysoria; species Mysoria ambigua. The sequence goes on from DWEI01000581.1 coordinate 1,990, forward strand.
TAATTTGTGCCGTTGCAAGGCCGACAGACTTTTATATCGACAGTGTACTCTGTTGCCGTCCAATGATGACCTCCGTTGGCACTGCGGAACAAAGACCGGGCGAGATGAACGTCTCGTGACAGATCGGAGGGGTGTAACGTCCATTAAATAATTCCCAATTCGCTTGGAAGTTTTCGCTTGCCAGTGTTCTTTAAAGTCGTAACGTTGATATGTTCTAGGCCATTAGCTGGCACGAACATTCTTTGTCGCCACTTATTCCGCATAGCGGAAAATTAATGTTCCGTTCCGGGAGGTAGTGTATAAACAAGACGGTGGGCCGCCGCCGCCCCTGTATTTATTGCGTTTGGCACGGCGCGCCAACAATCCACCGCCATAAACGCGAACACTAAAACGTGCCATTTCCCCAAATTATTTTAATGATATACGCTCGCACGCTTTAGCGGATTGTAATTCGGTTACGGCGTTGCAAATCGCTTCCCGTTGCCGAGCGCCGCCGAGCGCCGCCGAGCGTCTCGGACGCGTGGCTCTTTCGCTGTGAGGCCGCAACTTGTCGCGCTCGCCGGTCGCGGAGCATCGCTGCTGTGTTGTAGCGATACTCGCACGACTCGACACCGGTACGTTTCGAATCATTAGGCATGTGGGTGTCGGTCGGCGAGTCGTCCTTCGCGTCGGGAAGCGGTGGAGGCTGCAAATTAGTTCCTGCGATCCGCCGCAAGGGAGCGCTTCAACTGCCTTCGGCGTCTTAATCGAAGTCTGCGCGCTCATTACATTCCCCGTCGGGCGAGCTCCTTTGTTCCTGTCGGTTGTGAATTGATTTACTAGCTATTGTCCCGTGACGCCACCGCATCCGATTCCTATTATTTGCGACGGGTTCCGCGCAGCGCTCGGGGTTTTTATTGAAATGTTAATTTGAATCGAAGCTTTTTCCCGGCGCGGAGTGGTGCGCTTGGGCGAGATAATGCGGCAGCTGGCTCGCCCCTCGTGTTTACAGTCAACTAGCGAGCGAGCACTGAGCCGCTCGGAACTTCGCGACCCCTCCGCTACCGTACAATGGCTTCCAGCGCGCACGACTTGTAATAGGGTAGCCAACGACTCTGTGTGAATATAACAAGTTTGTTGCTAACACCACCTGTAAAGTCACTTCAGGACAAGTCTATTTGATATCTTTATTATTATTATTATCTCGTGAACTTATATTCAAAGTTTCCTTCCTATAATATCTTTATGTTAAAAATCGTTTAAGTTGTTTTTTTTTCTCGGTCCTTTTAAGCATATTAAATGGATCGTATTTCATAGAATTAGGTACACAGCTTGTAACCAAGATTAACTTTTCAATGCGTAACACAAAGGGACCAAGGACTTTTGTGTTCAACGGGAGTATAAATCTTGCCAAACGACCTGAATAGAACATGACTATGTAAAATCTTGTTACATTTTCCTTTTCTAACTTCACCCAGGCCATCAAAGTTAGTGAACAAAAATTGTCGAATAATTTGAATGAAGGCTTTAATCGAGACACGCTTACGACATCTCTGTCGTTATCATTTTAATAGATCCAAGTATCGACGGTGTCTTCAATGACAAACAATCCTAAAGATCTCTTAAGAGAGACTTGTTTTTATATTTGTATCGAACTCTATATTTCCACGCGAATCAATTAAACCAGGATGTCCTTCACCAGGATGATAGGTTGGCAACTCTACTAGCACCGCTCGCCGGCGCTCATAAAGGTTTTAATAGCGAGATGGCGTGTCGAAATATGAATATGTTTGCGGCTTAACCGTTCGCGGCGAGTCGGTATTGTCTCGTGGCGTCGGTGGGCGCAAGACGATCGCCCGCATTTGTCACTCGTCTAACAATGAACCGTTTATTTTATTTATAAACGACGCGTGGGGCGCGATTATGGATTGAGCGTTTTATGCCATGCAATGAAGCGGCTCAGTTTCTTGGTTTGTTACTCACAGACTGCCGATTATCAATTGAGTATTAAAATTAAATCGTAGTATAACGAATGACATGAAAAAAATGCGTTTTACCAGGATTCTCAAAATTGTTATTTTAAATATGTTTTTTAACTAGTATAGTATAATTAGTAATAATATAAATAATAATAATTGCTTATCGTACATCGTCAGTGGGGTTTAACATATATAGTGCAAACTGTGTAAACGTCGTTCGTTATAACGAAAACCTTTCTATAATGTAAAAATTAGTTCAATTTGGTTGATTTACCACAAAACTCATACATTAGTTCACTCTTTATAACAGCCGTTCTCTATTACGAGTATTATAAAAACAATGTAACTGTTTTTATAATCAGCCTACGAGACTAATCGTTTGAGAAGCCGAATTTTCTAAGAAGGATGCCCGAGGTCACAACCAGCCGTCCCTCTTTTGTTCTTGATAATTGTCTGAATACGTGTGCCAATGATTCTTAGATAACATTGTTTATAGGAGAAATTTTGGTCACTATTTTGAAACTAAAAGAAAAGTGTTATGTGTTAAGGAAAAAGTTTATTTGATACGTGCGATTGAAAGGGGAGAAAAGAAAAGCGATGTCAGAAGACGTTTGGGCATCAGTTCGTCTACCGTCGCTACCGTTTGGGAAAACAAAGATGCGATAATACAAGCGGAACTGCAGGGAGTGTCCAGGAAAAAACTGAGGAAACCAAAATTCAGCATCCTAGATCAAGCAGTGGTGTCGTGGCCTAGCAATCAGCGGCAGGATAATGTGCCCATCTCGGGTCCTATTTATTGTTGAAGCCAAGGCTGGGAAGTTTGCCAAACAACTGGGCATAACTGACTTCAAACGTCAGAAGGTTTGCTTGGAAGATTTAAGAACCGACATAACATCATCTTTTGAGAGGTATGTGTATGTTGATTTACATATATTGAAACAATCGTCCCCACCCACTGCCCGCAGCAAGAAATTTGTATGTTACAAGAACATTATACACTTCGGTGAAAAAAAGAGACGAAAAAACGCCTCAATAAAATATGTCGGCAATTGTAGTCGAACTAAAAGCGGTGTACGTTACCTGGGGGCATATTCAGCAAGTTTTATTTACTCGGCAAAAAGTGTTTAACTAGCCATAAACGCGATTTGCTCCGCCGACTACGCTAATGTATCACGATGTACTCTGGCATCCGTCCATACGCGCCGGTAATGACTCCACTAACAGTTCGCCTCGCGCGAGATTCGCAAACATTTATTCGCGTGAGGTGTTTTTTTATCCGCACAAGTTATAAATGACCATAGAATAAATGACAAGGATAAAAATGTAACTTTATCTCTTTTTTGTAACATAGGGCTGTATTGTATATGTAACGTGATTAATGACTTTTAATGGTTTTGTTAAACAAGCTTAAAATGGAAATGTATGGATGTGTTAGTTATTGCCGAGTTGGAGTTAAATTTGTTAACATATTTACGAAATACAAAACATTCTTTGAATAATAATACCAATCGATGTTAGGTGCGTTGGTTATGACTACATGCATGAGATATTTTCTAAATACATATGTTATTACTTACACATATATTATAATTTGCGTAGAGATTCATATCACATATCGTATTTTTCCGATAGTAGTAGGTAACAGTTTGGCCCGATATCTACGGATTCAGAGCTAGCTAGCGAGAATACTCCAGTCCATAATTTGCGATGCCATTAACCGTGAGAGCGAGCGAGAGGGACGATATCGTGGCACTGCTCGCATATCGGCCGCTGAATGTAAATGGCTTCATTTGATTATGTTCCGCGCCGTAAACGTTCTTTGCATTTATGCAATCCTGGTGAGTACCGCAGGCGACTGTCGTAACGATTTCCGAGATCGCTCTCGGAAAAATAATGTCTCTTCCAAAGTGTTTTCAAGCTTCTTTAGTCACCAAACGTATGATAATATGATTGTTCTTTCTTTCTTTCGTATGTTTTTTGTACGAGCTTAAAAATAATTTGAACAAGCGAAAATAAAATAGCTTGATAATAAGGCTATATTGAAGAATCAATTGCTTAAATACAATACCCTTACTGCCTCGGTGGTCGTATTAATTATAAGCGCGATTGCCTATTGAGAAGTCCCAGGTTAAAACCCAACTCGGGTACTGTCAGAGTTGTGTGATAGACTCGCCACCTATTTCATAGTGGGACGAAAACGTAACTGCTGAAACATAGGAGTACATTACCCTCTTCTGTCTATCCCTTCGAGGACTTCAGATATGGTTTTATTTTTCGTACTCGATTCACCTAAAAGCAACATTTAGGTTACTTCACCCCGTAAATATAACCGACGTAATCAACAAATATTTTAATACAAAGGGAACGAAATCATTAAAGTGTAACTCGTTTATTGTATATCTGATCCACACAATCGTTGCATCTCGATATCCGATTCGCTTCGCTGAAGCAACAACTCAACGTGAATTTCTAGAATGCGGAAGACTGCACTGCGGTATCAACGTAACTCAAGTACTATGCATATCTTCATGATTCCATCGATGGCTGTGAATCCAGGAAAAAATGGACCAATACTTGTAACACAGTACTCACATTTAATGATTCCAATAGACACGTCGACAACGTTTTTACATGTCATTTGATATGAGTAACAATATATGATATACTTTAGTGAAGTGGTCCATGGTTATCGATGTTTGTTTTATTATTGTTAAGCAAAACGGTTTTAATATTGTCGATATTAAATTGCCTATCGTATGCACAAAGCGCTGAGCACACAAGATGCAATCACTCAGGCCCGAAGCCTCGCGCTGTATCCGACGGATTAGCTACAGATTTGCAGTCACACACACGCCTACCTACAACGTGCAGCGTGTAACAATATATCGGATTAATCTCCGCCTCACCCAACTGCAATAATCAACCTTATTATTATCGAACCCACTTTGTGTTTGTAGGATACATATTGGAACCGTGATATGGAATTTAACGAAGGATAACGTAACAACGTGACATCACGCCTGTAATCCCCGTAGAGGTAGGCAGAGGGCTGTAATACATGCCCACATTTAACCAGTTACGTTTTCGTCTCTCTGTGGATTGGGTGAGTCTATTGCCACACACCGGTCACACATTCAACAACCGGGCCACCACTAGAAGATCTAAGTCAGAAACGTCCAATAGCGCCCGATCCGGGACTCGAACCGAGGACTTCTCGATCGCCAGTCGCGCTTGCAACTAACACGACCAACGAGCCACTCAAGGCTGTGTCATTGAATTTACACCTGATGTCGATGTAGGTACGAGTGCGCAGCGTCGACATCTAGTGAAGAGCGTATATATTTGCTCACACAGCGACACAAACACTGAGTCATGATAACAGCGATAATGAAAACATAGCATACTCTATATTCAAATATGCAGAAGCAATTTCTTGATGGCTGCCAGTCAACGTGTCGTTTGAAATGTCAGCGCAGAGCGGAGGGGCGGCGGGCTGGGGTACCGATGTTCCTGTACACTCGTATAGTTATCCCCAGTCGTCGACTCTTGAACTTCTTAAGCCGGGATCTCGTTCACAAAACTCGGCGATATTAAAATACTGACGGTTCGAATATAATGTTATTTTATAAAGCCGTGTAATATTGAGATAAGACACGATAAACGTTTATTTTGTGTTCGTTTTTCTTATCATTATATTATCGCGCTTCGTTCTTTGCGTGGTAGGTAAAAAAACCGAATGCTAAATATCTTAAAAGTCATGTTTCGTTGGAATAATATTTGTAAAGATGTAATATTTTCATACAGCAATACATTAGTATCATATGAAAATAAATATATTATATCATATAAATATGTTTATTCATTAGGGAACACATTGGAGGATCCTAAGGTGTGCGGGATTCCTCACCATGTTTTCTTTTACAGTTAAAGCTAAAAATATTTAATTTTAAAATACAGTTTTCTTGCGGCTTGGATTTAAACCCACAGCCTAGAGGGTTGCTAACTGCTAAACCGTTAGGGTAACACTCCCACCTATTATGATCTACACATCGAGCAATTTTCCTAACATGTCTGTCTCTACACTTGAACATATATTCGTAATTGTATATTTTTCTTCACACATTTATCTGTACAAATTGGACCGTATAATAACGTTTCGAGCGAATGTACGATCTGCGTCTGTGTGTAATATGTGTGCTAGTTTTATTCGTCGCCGCCACTAGTGCCAAGTCGTTATACTTCATACTCCGCTAGGATCGCCAAACGTTAACTTTGTTCAGGATCACTGAGATATTACGGTATAACAATGTGCGATTCTAATTTAACTACGTGTCATTTTATGAGTGCTATTATGATATTATGACATCAATTCGTATGTTTTCTTATTTTATTTCTTTAAGTTTCCCTCGAGTCTCTAGCTCTAAATGATTTCTTTATAAATGTGTTTAGAGTGATCTTATAATAAAATTAAACGTTCGAATGAAACACAGTGACTTATATTGTGCAGTCCGTGTACAGTATTTATGTTATTTCTTAGTATAATACGGTATTTCTTGTTTACCCTCAGTTGAAATAGAAATTTAGGGCGACCGTATAAAGTTTCACAAACGGTATTTCATTGTTCGCGACACAAGGGGCGACTCGGCCTAATGGAGCTGCATGCAGTATCGGAGCATTTTTGCTGTAACATTTCCTATATAAATTATGAGCCAGATCGACAGATACAAAGATTTATTGAACAGTTTATGTATGTTTCATTTCAATATTAGCAATTTATGAGAAATTCAAGTTGTGTTATCTAATAATAAGTGAGCGTGTATTTGTCTGTTATTGTATATTGATCAGGCTCATTGTATAGGCTCATTTATATATTGTTGCCAGCGATAATTGTTGTCAAGAGTAATATTATTATTATTGTTGATAATAATTAAATATTTTATTTTTATTATTATATGTATTTCTAATTGTTTATTGTGTCGAAACAAAAGCACATGACTCATTGCGGTCTGTAATGTTTCCATAGATCAATTGTCGTACAAAGCTACTAAACTCATATATTTGCGTAATTCAAAATGATATACTCGATATAATATCGACTAAAACAAAATATCGGTACATATTGAGGTACATGTGAGTAAAACAATTTTTTAATAATTAGATTTTTTTTGACAATTAAAGTGTTCGAATGTACAATATTGGAGAGCAATTGTAACACATACAAGCGAAACACTTGTATACATAATTATACATAAATACATTTTTGTACCTCAAACGTGCCATTGAAATGCACAAGGCTAAATACGCCTTTTCACCTGCAGCGCTCTTCCGGCCACTTCAAAAACCTCTTGTGCAATAAAACGTACAGAAAAAATGTGAAAATAACAGAAAAAAAAATGGGTAAAATAGCCGCGCGCCGCGGTTGACCTACATTGCTGTTGCATACGAAACGGCAAAGGGTTTATTCCACTTTGTTTCTCGCTGCTCGTCTTCATACGCCGACAAATGTTTGTAATTAGGTCGTTTATATCCACTGTTCAACGTTGAGGACAGTCGTATCGTTTTGTAATTGTAGCTTATTTACTGTTAACATAACACAACTGTCCAGTAAGTAGACGTTATCAATGTAATAATACTTAGTGCCTTTATGGTATGATTCCTTTGTAGAGGCATATAAAGGGATATAAAGTATATCATGTCACGTGTTTTCTACGGCGATTGCGGCCGCGATGTTGAGTTGCTATAAAATACTATAAACAGGCACCGAGTGGAACAAACCAGTTGAAGTTTTCAACTGCAAGCGCCTAAACTATAAATACGATTTATCTGACGGGCGCTCCAGTGGTGGAATTACGGGGTCGGTTTTATTAATGCATGTACGCGAGCACACTTCGCGCCCGCCGCTCATACGTTCAACGTACGTTCACTATGAGATATTTTCACGTATTGAATCCGCAAATATTCTTGTTTCGCGTATTCAAATAACGTTCGTATTCTGGCATTGCCCAAATACTTTATTCACATAAGTGTTTATGATATATCTGGTATCTTTCTGTGAAGTAGTATTATTGATTGTTCGTCTTTTTTCGTATACAAATTCAGGAGCCAGTTATTGTACAGACGTTGATGTAGAAATGTCATATGGATCTGTAAAAGTCTGGTTGATGCACAATGAAATCCAGTCTATCGTTCCGCGAGTGCTGAGTTCGTATTAAGGTTCAATACCAGTTCCGGTCACCTCGGAAAAAAATATTGTGAGAAAACCTGCACACCTGAGACTTCTCCAAGGTGTGTGAGTTCTTCTAACTCGGCCATGGGCAGCGTGGCGCATGTTGGAATGAATCCTTCTCAATCTGAGAGGATACCCGTGGTCAACAGTGGATCTAAGAAAGTGTTTTTGTTGGTGACGTCAATCGCTGTGGGAATCTTATGAAATGAACTGATTTTTTTTTCTCTGATTGACGCAATAAATTACACACGGACGAATTAAAACATAAAACGACACAATATGGACATACGAAATAGTGAATGTAATTAAACGATGTTTACGAAATAAAATTAAATTTAAAAAAAACTATCCCCTTTTATTTCGGTTAAATTTAAAAGTTTAAGCAAATGAAAAAAGCAGAGGAGCGCTCCTTCTCAGCGTCGCTGAGCGCTGAGCGTAGCGGTAATTTAATATTCATTTAAGGCTTTGAAAAAATTTTTTGCCTGCACGCCATTACTCGCGCGAGTTTCGGAGGCGCCCTGTTAAATTGACTTTTTGCTCCCACGGCATTGAGCATACGTACGGCTGTTGGCTCGCGTGGCAAATTACGAGTATGCAAACGTTTGTGAAGTCGCTGCGTCATGTCGTGTCTTGTCTTTTTTGTTCTGTTAGTTTCATGTTTACATTCATCACTCATAGATTTTCAAGGGAAAACGCAAAAAACTGTTGATGTACAGTTTATCAGTTACAGTTAAGATTGTTTATACAGTTTACATCAATCAAAATTCATATTTATGAGATTCTTTTTACATTTGATCCAACAGTAAAAATTAGGACGCATCTATGCTTACCTATTGGACCGATTGTGATCAGTTTTTTTGTATGCTGAGACCATTTCCTACAGATAATGTAATCGAAATATAATGGCTCACGTACTAAGACAATTAACATTAAAAAAAGAAGGCCGCTGGTTATGACCTCAGGCACCTTTCTCAGGAATTTCGGTACCTCAGAAGATTAGCTTTGTAAGCTGATTATAAAAACAATTACATTGTCCAAAACGTTTTTGTCTAAATACGTTGATGTCTAAATGTGAAAATATATTTCGTAATAGAGGACAGCTGTTGCGTTATAAAGAGTGAGTTATTATAGAGGTTATGTGGTAAACAAAGCAAATTGAACGAATTTTGACGTTATTGTGTTTCGTTACAACGAACGACGTTATAAAGAATTTACTCTCTGTGTGTCAAAAAAAAGTGTAAAAGAGATGACTAAATATAGAAAAAAAAACGATATAAATTTACAAACTCTTCGCCTGTCCTCAACCAGTACAGTTCCATCGGTAGTCAGAGGTATCGTCCTCAAATATCGTAACGTAATCCTGATCAACGATCCACCACGCCCACAGCCCACATACCGTCAACGCTTACTTCATTGTCAAATGCTTTAGAATCTGTGCTGACATTTTTGTGCCTTCCTTCGTAAATACTGCGTACGCTCCATCGAATACTCAGTGTTATCGCGTGAACGATAAATGTTCAAGGATGTAGGTACTAATACTAGAGGCACGGTAGCGAAACCTATGTTAAAAATATGGTGTTTTGTACTCTTTACCTTTATAGTAGGTGAAGTATCTATTTTGTTATGACTTATTCATTAGTTACACGTCAATATGCGGGCATATACTAATACAACGGTGTTCTAGTCCCGTATGTGCGGTATCAAATACTAGGCTAATATGTTAATACTGCCCCTGTTCTAGTTTATTTAATCATGTACAATTTGTCTATTATTAAGTGGCCTCTGTAGTTAATGTGTTGTAAATGCAATAGGTATGGTGTTCGATACGATGGAACAAGTGTAATAAGATGGAAGAACTTATCGACTTAGTATTAGTCTTCCGCGTATTCCAGACTAGTTCCAAACACGATAAGCTCTATATTTTAACAGCAGTTATATGTTATGCGAAAACATCTGAAAAAATGTGTTAAGGCTATAATCGTTCACGCCAATACAAAGTGAGTATTGATTGTCTTGCCTTTAAATGTTGTTACCAAGCCATTACTCAATTGGTATGTTATTGTATTAGTAGAGTTCGTGAAGTATCATTAGTTAGAGATTAATATTCGAAATGTCTGTGTGCGTGACGCAACTGTAGGCATAACGTCACGCGTATATTTCCAATAAAGGGTAGTCAGAGGAGTTGTTCTAATGTCCGAGTATCTTATCTGATAACAAAAAACCACAGGCGTCCACGTACGGCTATACTCATGTGTGACGTTGCATTCGCAGGGGACGGCCGAGGTGTGCGTGGGCACGTCGGTGGGGACGATCACGGAGCCGGACTGCCTGGGCCCGTGCGAGCCCGGCACCTCGGTCACGCTGGAGGGCATCGTGTGGCACGAAACGGAAGGTGGTGAGTTGTTACTAGCGCACGACCGCCACGCACTGTAGCGCTCGCCACGCCCGCGGCACGCTTTCGCACTGCGACTGCTGGTGGTCATCGAATGCGTTTTTTTTTTTTTTTTTATTTTTTTTTTTCCATCTTTACAGCTACACGGCTGAGCGTTCCACAGTGACAAGGTTGATAATGATTATACATTAATCAAAATTATGTACGTAATCGCCTCAGTTATGGATATCGTTACCAGTTTGCGTCGACTCGAAATTCTAAAGTGAAATCAATTATATCCATCTGATAAGATCGTATATAATCGCATCGGAATTACTTTTAATTGATTGATGTTCTATTTTTTTTTTTCAAAATTATCGCTTTAAATTGATAAAGTTGTACAGATATATACCTAGACTAAAGAAATAATTCGAAATTATAATGTTTACGATATAAATTGTTCAGTAACGGCTATTATACTAATTGTATTATTGTGGTTGCAATAAACTGATATTTACGAGATAAGTCAGTTTTAATACGAGCACTGTGCCCACTGAGGGCTGAAGTGTGACGCGAGTCTTGGACCACGACCGCTACGCATAGGACGTCGGCCAATGGTTCTGAAATAAGACCCCGATCGTAGCTCCGCACCGCATTCGATAGCCACCGCACTCGCCCTACTCGTGACCGTAGCCCCGCTTTGCGTACCACACATGTCGCAATCACATTTCGCTCATTCATTTTTCATTTTCCATCGCAATCATGCAAACACGTATTTTATAAGTCGCCATGAACGCCGACATTATTTTAATCGTTTGTTATTGACCGAATCTAAATATGATATCAAATTATTAGTGTGAGGTTTTGGAAAATAATAAACCACGTTTTACTTGTGCGACAGCAGTACTAAAACATCTATATGTTTAAAGTTTCTGTATGTACATATATAATAATAGGTATTTAAGTATGCCAGTAATAAACTTCATGGAAAAACAATAAAAAAGTAAGTCATGAAAGATATCGATATTATCAGTAACTCAATACCGAATGGAATATGAAATAAATCACAGCCACGAAACGAGGTTTCGCACTAAAAAGTTTTACAATTCACGGTAGTACGTGTTTTCGAAAAGCAAAAACGTTCCATTTTATTATTCGCACAAACGGCTATAAAAAATAAATTAAACATCGTGCTATATAATAAAAGGGAAATTTGTTTTTTATAAATGGTCAACACATATTTAAAAACAATATATAGTTTCTGTAACTAAATTAATCCTAAACGTCCACTGGTGAAACGTGGTAATGGACTACATTTCTCAGGGATCACAGGCGTGAAGTTAGGTAATATTTACTGCCCACTATATTTTATAAATAAAAAAAAAATGTTTTAACAATGTATAATATAAAAAGCCAATTTTTGCTAAAGGTTTTAAAATAGACTTTATAGTGTAACGAATAAGTTATTTTTGTATGACTGTCATTAATTAATTATATTGTTGATGAAAGCGAACTCACTGAACTAATAAAATATAATTATAGAATAATTGCATATTATAAATTGATTTATGACAACTGTCACCTTCGTTATGACAATTATAATTATTATCTTACCGTTCATTTATCGATAATTGTAAATATAATAAAAGTTAAATTATATAGCCTTTAATATAAACACATTAGAATGATATTCTGTTCCATATCTACCCTTATTAAGTGCCTTTAGCACATCGCTAGGCACATACAATTGTATGATACTAAAACGTATGTATACTGGATACGGAATGGATACGTATGGATACTGGATGAATGGATATGGATGAAAGCGCGACTATCGATCCAGGTTCAAATCCCGACTCGGGCACTATTGGGTTTTCCAACTTAAACTTTTCTAGGAGTGGCTTGGAGTCTAGATATGTACATTATGTACTTCGAGACTCCATCACGTTTCTTATTATTATACTTCGCTGACGCATTTAACCTCGATGTCTTCGATCGACGAGCCCAGGGTTGGCGGATTTGAGTTGCAATTCGGACAAACGTGAGTGATGAACACCAATGTTTCGTCTGTGTGGGGTGCGAAAGTATCGGTACAATAATATGTTTAGAAATATGTTTATAATATATTTCTTATCAGCATATGCGTAGTTTGAGATAAATTGGTCGTGTGAGTTGTGTTATTATTGAAAATATCATGAATATTCTGCACCTACTAGAATTTGCTATTACACAACGAGAAGGTACTGTGATAATAAATTAAGTACAAAATGTTTATCAACTACAATCATATTTTAGGTATGGCCGTTTCAATTATTGTCCCTAAATTCATCAAGATTACGTTAAGTACGTAGTCATGATAAGGATTAAGATTTTTAACGTATCTAAATAACTTTGAAATTTTGATATCAGTAATATAAAACAAGATTATCAGATTAAGATTGGCGGATTAATGAACTTGTAATGAACCTGCCCTGAAGATTTAATAACAGTGGTTGAAACACCAAATGTTTTTAATTTTTAAAATCAGATCTCATTATAATATCTTACCTGTTTTTTCTACTTCCCAATCTGTAGTAATTATATCGAAATTGATTCGCGTCTACACACATTAATACCGGTACACTCGTTACAAAAACAAAGCGCCGGTGGCAAAGTGGAAGCGCGGGCACTGAAGAAAAAAAAACTATAACTAATTAACCTTTCACTGGAAAGTTTTTGTGACGAATCCATTAACGGAGAACCGCTAGGTCGCGACGGCCGTGCAAAATCGCGCTGACTAATGGCCCCCTTGCTCCTTTATTCTCGATTTCCAACGTGTACCTTAAACTGTACCCAAACAGTTACTAACCGCTGTTAACATATTCAATAAGAGAGGGTACGGTGAAAGGAGAAATCCCCTGTCTGACTGGTATTTGAATAGGATTTCGAATTATTATTGTTTGAGTTGACACCACCTTCTGTTGTACCTCGGTAAACAATTGATGAAAAAAAAGCACTTGAATTGTACAAAGATAAAATTATTCTATTGAATGTTTAATGTTGTGTAGCTTTTGAGAACGGCTTGTACCATCTACTATCATGAACTAACTTTAGTACATTAAACTCGATTCTCAATCGATACTACGTACGTACGCTTGTCTAGCTTTGTCGTCGTAATGTGATTTACTTTCTAAAATCAAATTGTTCTAGAATCGTCTATTCCATCTATTGTTTATATCTAAGTGAAAAATATATCTATAATATTAATCGTAAACATAAATGAGTTGGATGTTAAAGTTAAATCTGTATCATCCATTTAACTTTAGAAATTGAGGATATTCCCAACCATTATTAACCTTTTCGTCCTTACAATGTCGACGAAGGTTTCCTCTTAGATTGCAATGTTTAGACCAAGCTAGCGGGACGCTAATTGTCAGGGAATCAGCTTGATACATTTTAATGATGGAAATAATAACTATATGTACAATGGGTTGCATTGTTTTTGTTTCTCAGAACAGTTTTATTTTCCTGTTTCCGCTAGTAGAATCTAGCCCCGTATTTCATTCTATCTATCCTTTTTTCCTTTCTTTGACAGACATTCGGAAAGTACCTCGCGCATTCATTGTTATCTCAGCGCTTTGTAATATTCATCTTCACAAATTGTATGATTCATCTTGGACAGTATAATAGCTGATGTATCTAAAATTTCAAGTCAATACATCATAGGAAGACTCGATTATTCACGACAATTAAATTATCTGCAAAACCAGTTGGTCAGACACCGCTTCTAATAATAGCCAATAGTAATAATACTCATTGTAAATACTACCAGTAGTCATTACAACGGTAGTCTGTTAGCGACGCACCGCACTGGTTAAATTGCTTTTCAACTGACATTTGAACGATTGCGCCTAAACCCGTAATTACGGCGCCCGGCGAGCTGTAATAATAATTTAATTTCCCACACCTGGCTCTTAGCGATTATGGCGAGTGTGGCCTTTTTTGTCGTCCGTGTTTCTGACAACTGGCTCGCCCTTTTCGCTTTGTTTTTTACCTCTAGGGTTGCCAATAAATCTTTTTTTTAACACACTGCATCGAAGGCTGTTTCAAAGCGTAGAACTCTTGAATGATGGGACAATGACCCAATTATAGGATCGAGCGTTTATAGATCTTGTTCTTTCAACGGCTTCATTATTCTTAACAATCTCTAGTTCAATCTAATTTATAATATAATCTCATTTATTACATTCTAACTCATATTAAGAGAACCACAAATAGCAAGAGGATATCTAACTAAATTAATTAGCAATCACTTGATAATACTTGAGAATCGGACGCGAATCCATAATGAGTATCAAAGTTCCACGGTGGGTCTGTCTTGTGAATGATAATTAATTAGGCAGACGTACACATATACAAATATATAAATAGTTTTATGCGTTTTATTTTCGATTTTTTTAAATTGACAATAAAGTACTTTTTTATCTGAAAAAATTAAAAAAAAAAAGGCTCAGATTTTGCTGAGCCGAGTTTATAATCTGGTGCAGCGATCATTCAGTCTTTACCGTCTCCGTCATCCATCGGAGCCATGTTTCATATGTTCTAACAGAATATGTCCAGTTATATAAAACGGATTCTCACACACATCCTGTTTGCATCAAACTCACGCGACGCTCATTTGATATTAAAATATTCATGACGCTCATAAAATATAGTTGATGCGCACCCCAATATTATAATTAAAGAGCTTATTAGTAACTGATATTAACGCTGAATGTTAATGATCGTATGCTAAATGCCAAGTTTATGAATTTTGATACTACATATTTTCTAGCTTTTAGCGATAAAATAAACCCTAGATATGTTCGTAATATTACGTTGAAAATATGTAATGAAGTTAATATTTGTTAATCAAATTACTATTAAGGACATGTAATTGATAATGGGATATATCTAACTGACTGCAAGCGCAAATGCCGATCGAGAAGTCCTGGATTCAATTCGCGGGTTCAGTAACTGTCGATTTTTTGTGCTTCGTGTATGGAAACAGGCTCAGACCCTCCTATTCCATAGTGAAATATAAATTTCTTCGGGATTAGAATCGATATCCATTTCTTAATAAAATATTTTATAGTTAATTTGATTTCGTCGTTCATACATAAATAAATAAATATCAGGTATATTTAACATATAAATATAAAATCACATAAACATGTAGAATATGTTTTAACGTTTATTGTCTGTTTTACAAGTAAATAGTATATGTCTGTAATGATTTTCCTGTTTTATCGAAATAGTACATTACTGGGAAATGATATATCGAGATAACAATAAAATAGATCATCGTCCTTCAACTCGTTAAAGTGGGACTAGCGCGAGACCGATACAAATGGTCCAGGCGATGTGTTTAATAAATTCACGCATACTCTTATTTATTTTTATCTTGGTTTTCATACTTATCCTTAAATTTTTAAATTATATACGAGATTTGATCTCTACGTTAATGGTATTTTTTGTATAATTTGTTTTTAAGTATGTCGTTACGATCACATGGCATTTCTATTGGGTTCCTAATCTTTGAGGATTCCTCATTTAAAAACCTTGAAATATAATTGTCATTATATTCCACCTATGAAAATAAACTTTTTAAATTTCGCTCAGTCATTGTGGCATGTACATCAAAAACAGGGTATGTTAACATGACTGGCAAAATGACATTAGGGACGAATGGGCAAAGCAGCAAAATTCCGTTTGTGTAACATCACTAATTATTATAAAACACCGTAGTGAATGCCCATCTGCGCCTCTCTGGTGCCACTGCCGCGTTTCATATTTATTCACCCGCTCTGCAAGGGATGGGGTGGCAATTCACACCCGCGAATTAATTTAGCCAAGCGTCGCTTACATTATTTATTAGACCGGAAAGTGTAACATTGATATAAAATTCGAATTTCGAATTAACGAAACGGAAAGTTTAATACGTTTTTACATATTTAACACAAGTAAAAGCTCAATAATCAGGAATTATTTTGTCACTTGTGAAATTACGGTAAAGTTGGGGTTGGGGTGGCAGTTTGTGGTCTTAAAGTATTTATTTTAGCTCAGCCATTCCTAGCCTAGGGCTGGGCCTCGCTTCAGTGCTTTCAGGTGAATTCGTTAAGATTTATAATGGCAATTTGTTCTTAGTAGAAATACGTTAAGGAATTTATTTGTTTTTGAAAGGTGATCGAGTATCGACAGCGGCTTAAGCGAAGCAATTGTCACTCAATGAATTAGGCACACTGCGGAAATAATCACAAAAAATATATATATTTTTTTATTAAATACAGTTACAACTGTATGATTTGGAATCCGTTATTTTAGCTATATAAAACGATACAGATCAAACTTAATTAGAGACATTTTAAAATGTACATATTAAAGAAAACGAAAAAATGAAGTACCTAACGTGTGAAGGCAGTGTATCGTGGGAGCACTGCGGCAGGGAGGCAACTTTGGCTCGCGGCGCGGAGCTCGCGGATGTCAAACACTGTTTGCGGATGTCGGCTTTACGTATAATTTCGTAACGGCTCCTGGAGTCGTCAGACGATTACCAAGTTCACAGTTCGGTGTACTCTTCGCCGTTTATTGTGCATTCAACAAGCGAAGTTAGCTTATGAAAGAAGAAAAAAATACATGTACCGTTACTGAGTGCCGTGCAAAATTTAAAAAGTTTCTCACTATGGTTTTGCTTCCTTTTACCTTGGGTAATAAATATATTCTGTAACTCAGAAGTTTTAATGATATGATGTGAACATTAACACCCATAAAGTCAATTATATCTACATACATCGTAAATTTAATGCGTAAGTTATGTTGTGTAATAGATTAGTTGGTCTATGGTCTATTTGAATTAGTTTAATTTAATGTAATTTTACATTGTATGTCAGTTACTGGGTAATTCTGCCTCGTTGGTCGTGTTTATTGCGAGTGTGACCCCCGATTGGGAGGTGCCGGGTTCGATTCCCGGATCGCGGGCACTGCAACAATTTTCTAATTTTGACTTTCTTTTAGCGGTTCGGAGTCTGGATATGTGCCTGGTACATGGCAATGGACTAACCACCTATTCCATTGTGGAACCGGTGCAACGTGGGAGTGTTCTGGATTCCTCTGACTACTTCTTCGGGGATGGAAAGGCGTGAAGTTATGTTATGTTATTCAGTAACGTTTAATTTCCTCTGTGAGCTCTACTGCTGGATGTAAATGGAACCTTTTCGAAGGTTTTCAAGGTCATCAGAATAGCCATTGATAACGTAGTTGTACAACATCGAATCTTAAATACCGTGGCAAGATGCGGTTATGACTCCTTTGGTTGCGGGCTTAATCTTTGTCCAGCGGTTGTATTTTAATATAGTTGTATCCATCACTTGTTTCGATCATCGTGTCAGGCAGAATATAATTCGTTTTTTTAACGAAACCTGGAGTGGTGGCATCGTATGGCAATAGTCTCAGCTACAATTCCATGATGAGACACATAAAATAAGCAGTGAAGTGTATACGTAATTGGACTCCACTGCCTACCCCTTCGGGTAAGTACAGGCGAGGTGTTCTGTTATTAATTTCGAGGCTATCGTAAAAGCTAACCTTATTTTCTGACGAAATAGATCATGACTGACAACGGTATTTTTCCAACATTGCAGTAATAGCTAACGCGCGCTAATTGAAGCTATATTGTTGGTTAATTAGTTTACAGTACATTACAACTCAGTTAAAGTCACTGTTACTACTTAATTAAACTTATGTAAACAGCGGGCGAGCTTCATACACCTCTTGAGGTTTTATCTAAGAGTTGGCCTCGTGTGAAAGATAATGTTTTGTGTTCCAAACTAAAATGCCATTATGTGACAGTTTTAAATAGAACGAGCTGTGCCTGCGATTTCGTCCACGCAGAATTCAAAAGTTCTTAAATGAAAGTAGTGCAAGTTACACGTTATTACATCAACTATCTAATAGTGAAAGTCCCGTCAAAATCGGTAGAGCCATTCCAGAGATTAGGCGGAACAAACAGACGGTCAAATATTGTAAAAAATGTTATTTTGGTATATGTAACGTGTGTACATACATACGCATGCACTTTGTAAAAAACGGGTATCTTGATGCTACAGACAGACTCCAATTTTGTCACTGGACTTACCTGTTCTGGACGTACTCTTTGAGAGTTTTCCATTCGCTTTAATGTTGATTTCAGTCGACCGTGAAATCGCCGCAAGTGTCGTTGTCACTCGAAAACCGATTTAGTACTTCTTTATAATGAAAGGAATCTATAGAATCAGTGTCTAGGTTGTCATTTAATCAA
>DWEI01000582.1:0-20844 GCA_018245875.1 Mysoria ambigua
CGCAATGGCGCTCTTTGGGGGAGGCCTATGTCCAGCAGTGGACTGAGATAGGCTGATGATGATGATGATGATGATTTGTATTGATAAACAGCCTCACAACTTAAAACACAAAACTGCGTCAAGGAATTAGTTCAAGGAATCAAACGTGACTACATACATTTTTGAATATAATAACTATTTCGCCCGCAATGGCGGTGTGTTAGGCGGACACTCGAGCCCCACAGCGACGGGGAGGACCATGGACACACATACATAGGAATTATACATAAATGACACTTTAAACGGTTTTCATTAGCAACCCTTCATAACGCCGTGTCCACAATGGGCCCGGGCCGGGCTAAGGCTTGCTTCCTTTCCTGTACCGCTGTTACCAGTTTCCGATAGGGTCCTAGCGGCAGCCCCAGCGACTTCATGTCGCTCTCGGTCAGCAGCATCAGCGCGTCCAGGTCTATCTGCTCGTCTTTGAACTTCTGAACGTACTGCGACAGGCCCCAGGCCGTCAGAAAGCGTTCCAACGATGCGTAGCCCGATTCTTCGGCTTCACCCTCCTCGTCTGAGGTCAACGTTGAACTGCCTGAAAGTGGAAATTGAAAAGAATTTTGAACATTAAAATTACATTAAGAAGAAATACTTTTTGCCCATCATCAATGTCCTCACTAGCAGCAACACGATTGGCGAATTACTTCTGTTTAGAATTGATACTAGTGGTGCCACCTAGCGACGGGGCAAGAAAAACGACCATTGAAAGAAGCCAGTGAAAGAATCCTGTGCGTTAACGTCCTTTCCCGTTAATGTACGATCTGTTTCATAGAAAAATATTGTAAATTAGTAATAAACGTTATAGAACATAATAATATACGTTATTGGAATAGCCCGAAGCCCCCGTATACTGAACAACTTCATTTTTAAATCCATTTAGATATGTTTTTTTGCAGATTGGGTAAGATGTTCTATAGTATACCGCAGTAGCGGTACTACTGCGGTATACTATAACTATAGTATACCACAGTAGTTCAGTAAGTGTTCTGCTGAAGAAAAGAAGTGTATGTAGGTCTTCTTAAATCGGTTTCTCCAGCTCACTAAGCATGAAACTATGGCAGTGTGTACATTGGATACATTGGTAAAGTCCAGGTTGCAACTGTCTGTAAGTGTCGGCTAACAAGTAGTGTCATATTAAAAGGCAACGTTGGAGCCGGTACCCGACTGCGTGGAGTGCCACTCGGCGGGCTGGTAGGCGTGGCGCGCCGCCAGCGACCCCGCCGAGCCGATGGACAGGTCCTCGCCCGCCGGCAGCGCGCCCAGCGTCGCCGTGATCGAGCGCCTGCACACGCCCGGTGTTGCCATTGTAATATAACCTCCCCATTTTATTACACCTCCCCATATACATTATAAAAAATATACGCTGAAATATAGCATGATTTTAACTCTGACTATTATTATGTCATCAAGCCAGTTCTCTTGAGGGTTAGGCGAACAACTCTAAGGATAAACTTTAATTATTTAAAAAAAATACACATGTTTGTAAACTCCCTCACCTAAAGGCCACGCTGCCGAACCCCGGCCGGTCGAATATGCTGGCCGGCTCCTGCAGCAGCACCTCCTGCCCGATGCCGCTGTCCTCGCCTTGCGCTGCCAGGAAATCCGGCTGACTCGCCGATCTGCAAATATTAAAATATTCCATTTAAAGTTTCGATTGAACACAACCATTCTACGCGTATATTATCATTAACCGTTATTTCATTAACCGTCTTTACGAAAGTCCGGTTCAATTAAGTTATATCTTATTGCACCACATGCGTTTTATAGTGAATGCAGAAACAAGAGCATATGTTACTCAGAAATGATACCAGGAACTATTGTTCCACGTTGCGTCGTAATCAAAGCACAAGAGCGATATTACTTCAAACAGTTTGTATGTTCGTCATTATAAATAACACGCCATCGAGTTCGATCCTCAGCCTTTCATCCCCGACCCCTGACTCCACTTTGTTGTTACTTACCTGAAATAACTATTCATAGAACCGGCCAAGTTCGATGTGAGGGAGAATCTTTAATTCAGTAACCATTGGTCGCGCTGTCCACGGCTACACTGAGTGAAGCCATTTTGTTTTATTCTATTGTCTTTTTGTTGTAATATTCATTACAACCTAACCCTGTCACGTTGGCATAACGAACGCTGAACTATTGATGGAAGAGTTGTCTATTAAAATGCAGTGCACTGCGCCCGATGCGAGCGACCTGGTGAGGCTGGGCCGGCGCTCGGGCTCCGCGAACGCGCCGGCGAAGGCGGCGCGCGGCTGCGGCCCGGCGCCGAACGTGCCCACGTACGTCACCTCGGAGTCGCGCCGCACGCCGCCCGGCGCCGCCAGCGAGCGCCGCCCCGCCGGCGCCGCCTCGCCCACCTGCGCAGCCGGGACAGCTGGAGCTGGGCCTTCGACGAGTCCCGGTTCATGGCCGGTCGACGAGACACGCGCGTGACTTTATAACGTTAGGGATTCCTTGTTGAGGGAAACCTTTGAGCATATGTGGCACATCAAAAGAAGTTAAGTTCTCTGCCACAGGAAATTTGATACTTGAGGAATTATTGAACGATTCAAAATCAGTAATACATGTGTAGTTTTTAAAACCGTGATTAGTAGATTCTCAAATTTCTCTAAATTCAGATAACTATAAGCGTTGATATAAATACTCAACAGTTAAGCTTCAGACAGAGGCTAATATTATATGAAAATGTTTGCCCTAAGTTATCTTGAGGTAACTAGTTAAATCATCATACATGCCTTGCTTATTCATACTTTCATTACGGAATTTCCAGGGCGCTATTTTGGGACCACTTTTAATATCCTAATAGAAAAGACGAAAAATAAAAATTTTATAAATATATAAAAATAAACATAACAATTCGCCTTCAACCTCTGAAGAGCTAGTTAAGGGAGTGTAGGCCACCACCACCACTAACGTGTAGGCCACACCCGAAGCCACTACCCAGCGAGATGCGCTACCTTAAAGTCGTCGGCGGCTCCGCTCCGGCCGACGCTGCCGTTGCGCAGCTTGCTGGCCAGCGCCTTCTTGTAGACGGCGCCGCGGCCGCGCGCGCCCGAGCCCACCGTGCCCACCAGCGCGCTGTACGTGGGCCGCGGCTGCTCCTCCGCCAGCAGGTTGCCTGCGCGCGCGTGCACGTGTACAATTAGAACGGTCCCTTAGCACTGCACGGAGATTTGACGATCCCATTTTAAAATATCCCTCTATGAATTGTTATTTTTCACAAATGTGTGCAATGGCATTTTTCGCTTCTCCCATTTTTAACAACGTCGTTATACGTATTAAAGCTACCTTAAAGCTACTTGTATTCTGACCTCCTTCATTTCATTTATTTTGATTTAAAAAATACATCTCTCGATTAAGCATCCATTAACTATCGACAGCGCGGTGCGGACCGTGGCTGGTGGAGCGCACCATGCGCTGCTTGAGCGCGAGCAGCACGCCGCTGGCCCGGTGCGGCATGGGCGCCACGTCCTCGTCCGCCTGCTCCCACTCGCGCGCCAGCCTCTTCAGCTCCTTCTCCGCCAGCACCTCGGCCTTGCTTATCCGTTTCTGGTACTGCTTTTGCGATTTCTCGTGGTCTTTTTTCGCTTTCTCCTTCAGTGACTTCGCTTTCTTTCTGTAAAGTAAAAGAGAATTGGCTTTTTTTGTTTTCATAGAAATAAACAGTCTGTTTTGCTCTACACTGTCTTATTACGAGTAAATACTGACAATGTAAGTCTTTATAACAGCAGATACTATCTGGATATGATGTACTTTATAACAGTTAGTACCAACTGATACTAAAATTCCTGTTCAGGGTAGGTTGTAGATGCCATAGGTGGCCATTATCTGTTTGTTTGCTAACCTCATCACATCAAAAATACATTGACTGAATCTTGTCAGGAAGTATTCACCATTACCTGATTGTTTCTCATTTTTATTTTCTATGCGCTGCTTATTTTCTGTAATCTTCCATTGTACATAAGCTTACTTGTCATTATTTTCAATTTTTCCGGTGGCCTGATCCAGGAACCGTAGTATGTCTTCCCTGCCGTTAATCGCGGCCAGCTCCTGCGCCGTGTGCCCGTCGACGTCCATGGCGTACACGTTAGCGCCGAAGTTGACGAGGAAAGTCACGCAGTCCTTGTGGCCGCGCGCCGCGGCCAGGTGGAGGGCGGTGTTGCCGAAGTAGTCCGCTTTGTCAGGCTCGCCGCTGGAAGTGGTAAATGCAATATGTGTTGAACATTTGGAATTACTACCGATGGTTTCGGATACGATTGTTTAGAGTTGGGCGGTTTGGGTTCATTTTTGAATTGAAAATGCGAAAATAACATTATGTTTGGGTTAATGCTATTAATGATTAAGATCAATAACTCAAAGCGGTTGGTAATGACTGTCTTGTGCACACTGGATGATATTGATTAGGTGATAGAAGGACCATAGACAATTAATGACACCTTGCGAACTAGATGTAAAGGAAAGGGAAAACAGAAAGTTTAAAGCTTAATACCTACTTCTTTCTAGCTTAATTAAGATAAAAACACGTACAAAACAACAACGCGGGATGTGTGCAAGGGCAATTACGAATCACAACTGTTAACGAGGCGCGTGAGGTAATATTAAAATGGCCGTCACAAAAGTGAACTCAATTAAGCGGCGAATTAGTGCAATGCTGGTGAAAGTGAGGAGCGCGCGTACCATGAGACTGTCTTCTACCGGTTGTTCACTCGCTGGCTGTAGTCGTTACGTGGAGTTAGCATTGTGTTCAAGTTGCATTCTATCATATCCGAGCGTTTAAACTATTGTTTCAGTTTTTTTTTCTTTGAAACCTTCGTATTCTGTTCGTAATTTTATATACTTATAATCCAAGTAAAATAATCAGGTTTATGATATACATCCTTCAATACATTCACAAGGTTTATAGCTACAATAACGCGACGTCATGCTTGTAGCGAAAAATAAGGATTATAGTCGTTCATTAACCGTCCATAATCGAACAATAGCTCAGCAGATTCGCTAATACTTATATAGTCGGTAGTTTTATCAATATTTATAACCGTACATAGTTCTCTTGCTGATTATCGTCTACTTGTGAGCAGATGTTTGGTTCCGTCCCTCGTTATCAGCGTGGCTAATACAGCACTTGACATGCGCCCGGAGTATGGCAATAGACTCACCACTTATTCTATATGGGGATGTAAACGTTAACTCAAACGTAGGAGTGTACTGCACTCCTCCGCCTACCTGTTCAGGGATAACAGGCGTGATGTTGCGTTTAATTTGGCTCTTACTAATGATTCAATATATACGAGTACGATAAACGGGGTAAAATAATTGCGAACCGTAAATAAAGCGGACAGTAGACAGACCAATTTTATTCTGTTTGTTGATAAAATTGTTATATATGTATTATCGCGGCATTGGAGAAAGTTGAGTGCTAAATATCTGTATCATATAGCGTTGACGTGTTCCAATATACATCACTATACACTATACAGTTTATAAATCCATGTCGGCAGAGTCACCTGACTCCGGAATTAGCCAGTGTATGAGCTCTTTGTTCAAGACAGGTGTCTTACCCTTCCTACTTTCATCGATATTCGTATTTTATTTTGTCATTATCTCTGCACTAATAAATAAAATTTGCTGTTATATGCGAAAATATTTACAGACCCATCGAAATCCAGCGTTGCGAATTCCCAGAAGTCAGATGATAATATTTTGTTTAATTGAAGCATTTTTCTAGGAAGACAGACGGCTCACTAAAAGTGTCTGCTGCAGTGTATCCAAAGATGACCTTGGAGAAGCTTATATTATTAAAATCTAAATATGATAAAGGCAATACAAGGTCTACTTACCCTCTACCGCATAGCAGTCGTAAAGCTTCGATATGCCCCTCGAAGGCAGCCCACAGGGTCGGCGTCATGCCGGACTCGTCCTTATTATTGCACTCCTTCCTCGTCGCCTCCCGCAGAACATCCAGCAGGCCATCCTTGGCCGCTCTGGAAACAAAACCACATGGAACTTGGCTTTTTAACTAATAACCGGTCAATCTTTCAGGCGACAAATGATCAACGAGTGCAACCTTCTAGGCGCTTAAAAGAATGCTCGAACCCGGAAGTGCGGCGACGGAGAGTGTAGCATGGCACTCATGGTGTCGTTAGCGACGCGCAAGACTTTCCCTGTGGCGCGGCCGCGGCGTGTGGCTCGTGTGTCACGTGACTATGGAACGTCGATTGTTTCCGCGGATGCCTAAACGTATATACATTTTCTCTAATAAATTTACCATTATTTCATCACGTCAGAACCCTCTCAGGGTACACAGGTAGCATCAAGTAGCAAATATATGTATTTATTTTATCTATATGTGACTTAAAGGTTAACACTTTCAAATAAGGTTACGACAGAATTTCAAATTTGTCAGTTTGTCCATAATGACATATCAAGACATTGTACAGAAGATCCAATTTTGCATATTCCCGCGTCTTTTACAATCGAATCGTGTTACCCTCGTGCTCGGCGAACGTCCGTGTGAACATTACGTCAAATCCAACAATAACCATGAATGCGTCTTTGTTAAAAGTATCCAGAATGCAAACTTTTGTTTTACTTACGAAATAACACATGCAACAAACGTTTTGACATGCAAAATAAATTAATTAATGGAGAATCCGACAGACAATATTGCCTTTAATGCTATTGACATTCGATATTGGATAAGTTTGAAGAGGTTATGATGAATAAGGCAACAGATATTCCAGGGTTTTCTTCGTTTTCATCTATATTGTGATAACTCACTCGTTTGGTAGATAAGGTAAAAGATTGCAAATTAATAATAATTGTCAGCTATAAGCAATTGTTTAATTATACAGAGTTAAAATTGAATGTTATGTATATTTTGAGGTAGCATCAGTGACGTAAACGAATCGATATTTACTACTGTAGATTACTGTTAAATAAACACAAAGCTAAACATATACATATTTTGAAAATACCATATTTCATCAAGAAAAAGTAGTACGTCTGAATCCGCGCTGCACATGGTTGGCGTCTACCTTGACTAAGATAAGGCCTTTGACCGTGTGTGGAGGTATGTATTGATCTTGTTTAAACTGCTTGCGAGGTCTGTGCCAGCGGTGGTGGTGAGGTTAGTGACGTCATTCGAGAAAGACGTCAGTTCTATGCGGCGATGGTAAAACTAGCATTAACTTCATGCCCAGCATAGGCCGGTGTTTCACAGGGCAGCTTTCTGACCCTCGCCAATACAAGTGTATAAATTTTATGAATAATTGAAAATGATAATGGTTGTCTATTAATTCGCGACTATTCATTGCAAAATCGATGTATTATCGTTAGAATTTGATATCGCTATTTAATATCAACTCATTGTAAATTGAAATATTGTATCTAAATTACTAGAGATACTTGATAAGTGTAACTGAACATAAAAATTTGCCAAACTATCAATAAGTTTTCCTTTTATAAACCGCATATGCATATGTTGAAGAAATGATGAAAATAAAAATTGAAGAAGTGAACATTCATTTAACAACTCGTCATAATTTGTTATAAATATACGTTTATCAAGTGTTTATACGTATGCATACATTAGTAAACAGAGATTCATAATCGTAACATCACTCGTGTAATCCCTGAAGAAGTAGGCAAAGGAGTGCGGTACACTTCCACGTTTCACCAGTCACGTTAACGTCCCGTGATGGAGTTATTTCGTTTGTAGCCAGCCTCTACCTACTAGAGGGTCCTGTGCTATACGTACGTCAAAAACACGTAATACTCGTGTTCACTCGATATTTACACATGGGCTGACATAAAACGTCAATTAGATGTATTATTCATGATAAAGTCAGTTTTATCTTAAAAATCTTGTTAATCAGTTTTTTGCGTTGTTGATTATAAAATTTCTATATAAAAATTACATTACATCATTCCAAATGAGAATTGAGAACGGTGTATGGCAAGGCACGAAGAGGTACGCAATTGAAATAATAGAGATTCCTTATGGAAATTTTAATTTTCCTTATAAAAGTTACGTAATAGTTTCGAATTTACGTTTTTCTATATATTGCTTTTGAATGCTAAAACTGAAATTTCCTATCTATTATTTTATATTTAATTATTGTTTAATGACAACTACATTTTAGTTTATTTCAGTTTAAGTTTATATATTTTAGTTTATTTTGCAAGACAAATACATTTTAAAGCTTCCAAATTTATTTATTATTTTATTTATCTACTTTACTATTTATTTCTTTCATTTGCATATTAACGAATGTCATTGTGTTGAGTGTCGAATGAACGATCGATGCGAACACACTCCATTATCCGCACCGTGTTTATTACAATTGTCGAACGCCACGTGCACGACGGCGCCCACCGCACACCGCACGGTCACCACGGTGCCCCGACACCTGCGCGACACGAACGACGAATATTACCTGTGCACTTAAGTTCACTTTTGAACACATAATATTTACCCCTATAGGTGAGTCGAGCGTGAAGTTTGTAGTAGCGAAATGCATAGGGTAATATGGTTTTTAAACAATATGATATTCGAACACGAAAACGGCAAAAGAATAAATAGGCCTTTAGACATCAGGCATAAAGAGATTTGTCAAAGCTATTGACCTTGCTCTGGTCTACGGAACTAAGAGGCGAAAGTATTTTGAATAGAAGATTGGTGACAATGTTTTGGTTGCCATTCTTAGCTTGGTCAAATTAGCGAGAACACTGCATCAAGATAGATATAGATTTCTTATTTACTTTTGTTTCATTATTTAATGTTTTTTTTATCAAAACAACCTACTCAATATTTAGGAGATGAAAGCAGTATAAGTACGTTAGGTGCTTCCTGCCTATCCAGTAAGAAACTTCGGATGACGAATTACTAACTCGGTAGTCGAGTAGCGAGAGAAAACATCATGTCCCAATGCCGCAGCCGCACGTACGGAAATGATGATAGGAGACACGGTCGGTCTAACACTAAAGTTGGTTCAACGGCCTACGTATGGTAATTCGCGGTGTGTGGGCGGATCTAATTGTTAACATGGTTTTGCACGGCTATGTGTATATCATAATTTGCAAAACAGATTAATTTGTTACCATTAATTTAAAAAAAAATCATATAAAACCCCCCTAAAAAGTATCTGATTTGACTCGAATGGCGTCCTCGTCAGATGGCGGGAAAATCAACGTTGACGTATTCGTATACAGCGTTAATTGTTTCGCGGTTTTTGATCGTTGTTGAGAGATGAAGTCTTGGAGGTTAATCGATGATCACGTGATTTAATGATTTAACCTAACGGTAATGTTATTCTTTAAGATGTTATATAGCTGTTCATGTTCATGTATTTAGGATGAGTTATTACGTAATATATATGTAAAGACATATAGAAGTTACTGAAAATGTATTTCATTTGTATAATGGTATGTGTGGTTTGTATTAATTTGAGCCTAATTTAATAGTGGTTTGTTAAACCACAATTAAATTAGGCTCAAATTAATACAAAGCAATAGACAAAGTTAAAACTCTGTACAGGCTGTGGTAACCTAATGGCTTATAGATCTTCATAGAAAATTGCATTTTAACACTTGCTTTATCAGTCACGGAAAACATTGCGAAGAAACCTGCAGACCTTAGAACTGTACATAATGTTCTGTAAGGCGTTTTTTTATAATATGGACGTAGAGGACGGGCATGCAGTCCACCTGATGGTAAGTGTCAGCCAGATATTCAGCTAGACCCACTTAAGTCATATCTAAGGGGGAACTTCGCAAATTATTCCTTAACTTATTACTGTGTCCGACCACAGCTAAGTAAAAAAAATATGGCGAGAAATTTAAAATATAACTGTCACTTTTTTGTCTATGGCCTGGTTAAACCTTGATCGAATGTTGGTCATACCTTGGCCGACAATTTTATCCGATACTTCGCATCCATAAGTTAATGCAGACATTTCTAACTTATATATGTTCTATAGTTTTGCACTGTAATATCTGTTCTAATCGGATACAGATTAGCGCGTGGTTAGCATCGGCCAGTATCCGATTACATGCAAAGTCCTGGTAAAGAGGCTCAATACTCCCGTCGCAAAAGCCGCTCAATTACTGTGGCCTACGGTTGTTTTCAGCTTACACAGATTACTCAAGGATTCATTTAATACTTGCACTGTGGTAAGCCTTGCAGCGCAATATGCTGGATGGTGTGGATAAAAATCATACATTACCCACAAAAATAATTTTATATCCAACATAATCATTCTAAACATATTTCTTTAATTATACGTAACTTCACACCTGTAATTCCCGAAGGGGTAGGCAGAGGAATGCAGAACATTCCGACGATTCACCGGTTACGTTTATGTCCCACTATGTAATAGGTGGTGAACCTATTGCCATACATCGGGCACATGTCCAGACTCCGAACCACTACCAGAATACTATTAGAAATTTTACCGGATTTTCTAGTAGAAAATTTGTAGCGCTCGACCCGGGAATCGAACCCGGGACCTCTCGATCGGCAGTCGCACGGCAGGCAAATTCTTCAATTATCATTGACGTTTAGTTTTACAACCTTGTTTAAGATCGTCAATGCATTTTGTTTGTACATACATATACGTATCTAGGAAATTATATAAATTTGCTTACACCGACCAACCCGCGACCCGCAGATCCCCTTTCTGTGAGCCCACCGTTCGTGCCACAACGCAGCGTTCGAAATTTGTCGGTTGCGTGAAAAGCACCGGTGTCGGCCATTAAAAGCGAACCCTGCACGATCGTGTAATTCGTACATTGATTGTAGATAATTCACTATATCCTAATCTGCACTCTTAATCAGCAATTAGCATTATCACGATCGTTTGATCCCTGAGATAATGATTTCTTTTCTAATCAAAGAGTTGCGTGTAGTTTAAGGTTGGTCGCTTTCTAGTTGAAATGTTTGGAGTCTGGGTATGTGCTCGATACATATGTCGAAGAAATGGTGAGCCTATTGCCATAACAATAGGCTCACCATATACTTCAATGGAACGTAAACGTAACTGGAGAAACGTGGAAGTGTCGACTACTCACTTCTGCCAACCCTTTCGGGAATTGCAGGCATGATGTCACATTATGGCCCGTGCAGTTTGGGGGCTTCAGCTAGCAAGCTGAATAGTTTTGGCGGAAAGGAGTTCATGCTAATCAGAGAGCTACTAATAGTTTGTATTACGTCTATAATTTATTTAGTACTAAATGAAATGTGATCTGTTATATTTAGTATAATATGTACAGAATTTTAAGATTCGAAAAAAATGTGTTCATAAAATCTATTGTCTTTTCTAAATCTACTTTAAGATTGGAAAAAAATATATTTATAAAATCTATTGTCTAATGTACTGATGAAAGAAAAACGTAATATTTTTAAATGACTACATTTTCGTCCAAATGAATAATAGAGTATACTTCCATATAATATCCGTATAATCTTATCATTTAGTCAGATAGTAAACACAATTTACACAATACCTAAAAGTATCTACTTACTTGTGAAATCGATCGGTAGTCATTTTCTTCGAAATGTGTTTTATTTCTCCGAATGTACTATTATTTTACCTGCGTACAGGTTTAACTCATTTTTGTCAATTTTACCAAACACCGAGAAATCGCGATATTACGGGAAAGCTGTTTTGTCACAGTTTACACTTCAACACGTCCAAATAGTTGATTTTACATAATTATTACTCTATTCGGGAATAAATTACACTGACACGTTTGTTAAATAAACATCACTTGTTGTATAAATTAACACTAATAATAGCACAATACGAAGATACTAGTATTATTTGTTTCAAAAGTAACGAGTTTAGGTTAAAATATTGCAAATAAATTTTCTCAGCTGACTGTCTACAACTCTGCGCCTGCGAGCGTCTGTTTAGAAAAAAAACCTACTGATCAACTGTGAATACAGCCGTTGCACGATTCAATGACCTTACGTTTATTGATAGTTACGCCATCTATCGTCTATCTAAATTATCACTACCTGTGATAGTGTGAACTATATTGCATTAGTACTGAGTACCAATAATTTAAAAATCCGTTGTTTGTAGCGCCATCTGTTCAATATATGAGTAAACAAAAATTGTTCTTCGTTTATTATAGATGGCATTACAAACCTTACACAAGTTTCTTATTTTCGAAAAAATGTTCTTATTTTCGAAAAAAAATGACGCCCTCTCCCTACTAAAATCATTAATATATTATAATTATTATTAGTATAATCAACTACACTAACAATAAAACAAGTGAAAATTCTATAAATAATTTGTTAACTAATTTTGTCGAAATTATAGGAGCCGATGTGAGTAGATATAAGTATACGCGCCACAGAATGAATTGTTGATGGGCTTAATTCGGAAAATAAAATGAAGAGGTTCTTTATAAACCGAATGAAATAAATATATAAATAAAGGCTTTTATCTGTGCGCAGATCTGTTTTTTAGAATTTTTGTTTAATCGACACTTAGCTTACGATGTCCTTCAGAAATTGCACAGTAATGAGTCCTCAAAGCGAATTAATAACCTAAAGCCTTAATAAGCTCAAGAACGAGAATTGTTTCCTCTCCGCTTCACATAGGCGAATGAGCTCGATTCTCATCAATCGTAATGGCAGCCTGTTTCAGCTACATATAGAAATGAGCCAGGGGCTTCAGAAAACTGAATAGACGAAATAATCACCTGAGGCTTAAATCCAGAACTTCCCGATAGGCAGTCGCGCTTACAAACAACACGGTCAACGAAGCTGATTGGAACGTACTTAAGCAAATAATCTTAGCACCGTTAATTTTATTTTTAAAATTTAACTAGGTAGGTACTTAAATAAAAATAAAAAGTTCTAAAAATTTTGTGATTAAGTCTAAGTTAAGAAGAATAAGCGGCAATGGCTTGCATGAAAGGAGCCTACCCGAGCGGCAAGTATGTCTGATTAAGAACTGCCAGGCGCGCCCTAGACTTTGAGACTAATCCTTCCGCCACGATGGCTGATCACACGATCAGCCATTGGCTTGAAGAAGAAGAAAAAAAGAAGAATAAGAACATTAGTATAGAAGAATCATGACAGGTACACGTAGTCTACGCTGCCCAAAAATCAAACTTTACGAATGTATAGGTCCATATCAGAAGTTTATTTCTCACCGATACAGTCGTCGATTATATGCAAAAAATTAAATACATAAATTATAATTTTACAAGTTTGTGTGCATGTAACTGACTCGCAGAATTATGGACATCAAATTAATATTGTCTGGGAGCTAGCGAATTATGTGAAGGTAAATTTACCGTGGGCAGGCGTAGGAAGGTGCCGTATAAAGTTGTGTGTTTTGATTTTCAAAGCGTAATCTGATATTTGTTTTTTGTGAATACTTTGTCGATATTAATTCTAAGATGTTTAAATACTGACGAGTCATTTGCAGTGTTTCCGTGCGATACAATTGTCAGTAGATATAGTATTCTTCACGTGAATATTGAACGTAATACCTCACTTATAATCACTGAAGAGTTGGGCAGAAAAATGTAGTATACTTCAGTATTAATATTGTATTATAAATAGAAATAGATAGTGAACCATCCGTAAGTAGGATGGGAAGACTATAAGATTATGGAAAATGTAGAGTTTACCAGAAACACTGATAAAAAGTACCTAACTACGGGTATAAATTTAGTTTCTACTAGACATACGATAAGGTAGAAGGTTTGAAAATGTAAGACATCAATATAGAGTACGGTAGTAATAGCTGCCTCGTTGGTCGTATTGGTTACAAGCGCAACTGTCGATCGAGAGGTCCTGGGTTGAATTCGCGAAACGAACACTATTACATTTATCTAACTTAGATTTTCTAGTATTTTCTAGAACAGGGTGGGGGAGTCCCAAGTCTCCAGAACCGGCGTGCATGTAGAGAGTGCTAGATGTAGAAGACATTCGATACTCGGCGCTCTCTGCCTAGCCCGTGACGGACCCCGGCGTGTTACATAAATAAATATTGCAAGCATTACATTGAAATAGTCAGCGCGCATCACCACGCTGGACGCCACGCCGAGCTCCGTCGCCCTTGTCGACAGTTCCATCGCACGAACCTATCGTTTCGCACAGGTCGGCGTAATGCGGCTAATTCAAATGTACACGTTAACCACATTAGCCCGATAGCCGTCTAATGGAGCGCAAATATTTGCCGGCGTGTGTATTGATAACGCTAAGTGCACGTGGTTCCGATAATCGTCGATAATTCACCGGCCGCGGCGGCACGTTAAATAAATAAATAAATAAATAAAATAAAATAGAAAGTTACGTGAACGCTTGTAGGTCCGATGGACTGTTGGTCAGCGTTCTGGTTTTTGCTGTGCGTCTAATAACAAAACGACGCCTGACCGCGGCTAGAGGTCGGGCGTCGGGCGCGGCCGACACGCGTCCTCGGTCGTGTCGGCTGGAATGATTGTGAAGATGGCTGACGATGATGACGGTATCGAAATATCCAGATTCATAAATTAAGCTTGAATACTATTCAATGTATTAATAATAAGATTAGCTAAAATTATCTCATTTTTGTATGTAAGAAATAGACAAGTCTCTTTGGTCGTGTTGGTCGCAAGCACGATTGCTGATCGGAGAGTCCTGGGTTAAATTACCGGGTAGGACGCTGTTAGATTTTCCTAATTTAAGTTTATGAATAGTGGCTGGAGGTCTGAATTTCTTCCCAGTGTATGGCAATAGTCTCACCACCTATTCCACAGTGGGACGTAAACGTAACCGGTTAAACGTTCTACATCCCTCAAGTGTTCTACATCCCTTTGCCTACCTAAATAATATAGGAAACTTCTAAGCCTAATTTAACCTCATGGGGTTGTTTCCCTATTGCAAATATGTAGAGCTTCGCTTCTTGGCCAATTACTTCGGTCAATACTTGTTCATCTTAGTAGGAGAGCTCGCCTGTGGGATTATCCCGTCAAGTAGGTCTATATTAATGCAATATATACATTAGATTGATACAACATATAAAGATATTCGGCACTCGGTACTATCTGCCTACCCCGTGAGGGACCTGGCATGAAGATATGTATATAAAGACTAATAACGTGAATTCTTGGCACATAAATGTTACGATATAACAAATTGTAATATTTATACAATTCCATTTTTCTCCGCCTACCATTACGGCAGAATAAAAGGCGTGATATGTGTTTTTATAATATATTTAAAATACAAAATTCATCTTAGACACAAAATTACCTTTCAATTCGACGTTGACAACGGACATATATAAAACCATTGAAACAGTTAATGCGGTCAATAGAAATATAATAAGGTGTTTTATATCGTCAATAGATACTATAACGTATTACTATAAGTGCATTGGAGTCGCAAGCGAAGACGGAATTATCATGCGACAAAGCGAAATAAACTCTATCGCGGTCAATAACGACGGATAACAGAGAACCCCATTACCGGTTCGATTCCTAAGCTTCCAAATGGAGCGATGATTTATGGACATCCTACACACGTCAGAAATCTAATTAGCGGCGAACATTCCCGATAAATCCACACGAAACAGTGTAATAACGTCATAATCCCCGCTTCGAGATGATTGCTTCGGCGCGATATATCTTTTTTATGCGCGTTTATCGCCCGATAATATAATAATCATATCATGCTGACAATAATGGCATGCCAAATAAAATCTACCTACCCTATGTTCCACGCGCCGTCCAAATGCTCGTACGATTTTTAACGCGATCCGTGTATAGTAATATTCAACTTTATGTTTATAAAAATAAAGTTGATTTTTTTAAAAACGCTAGGCTACGTTTCGGATGTTTTCGATTATCGAAAAAGGCGACGCTCGAAAACGGAACATGTACAAATTGGGTGAACTTCGGAGCGCGCGGGAAAGCAATATGTTTTTATTTCTTTTTAATTTCCGGTCCGTTTTAATGGCGTCGAAATCAATATAATGGTGAGGCGGCCAATGCCATTTTAGCGTCTGTGGTTTTGCTCATTTAACGTCATTGAACGTATTTAACTGGCACGTTTTAATGAATGTTGTCATTACATTGTTTATTTTGCCTCGTTAATCATTTATCAATTATGTATGTACAGCTAGCAACACTAACGTTGATCGAGCGTCAATAATTATGTGAATATTAAAAACAAATAAGTTTGATATTGTTTTTATTTTATTTTATTGCTAAAATTAAACGATTAGACGGTAGGTAGGTAAATAACTATAATTATCAATATAATATTATAAATTACACTATAATTAAACTAATTGTTATTAGTACAGACAATAAATTTATCTATCTCGTAACTAAATTGATGATTTAAAAATTTAACAGTAAAATACCTTTGTAATGAAATAAAAAAAACTGAATAATCTTAAGTTTTATCCAGTACTAAATCCAAAAAGTCCCCAGAACTCGCTAGGAAATCGAAGCTCATAAAAATATAATGTAGCATGCTAGGTATGTCGTCAACGGTGCCGGAGCTTCACTGGAAGTGTTTTATGAATGATTCCCCACAAATCATGATTTAAACAGGAGGGCTAATATAATAAAAATATCGCTGGGATCCTTTTAAAATTCCGTCCGGGTCCCGCCGATCCTTCGGGTGATTGCGCGCTCGCGGCACCCATTTTGTTTTTATTTTGCGCGCTTGTTCAACGTGAAAAATAACCGCATCGGAAAATCTTATCGGATCTTGTCGAGCGTGAGCTTAAGGTATCGCCTTTATTGTAATTAAATGTCATTCTAACTCCTCCAGTATTTGATATTTATATCGAAAGTCCAATAATGTCACTGGTTGTACTTATACAAATTAAATCTTGTTAAAAAAATATGCAGTCTGTTTCGAAGATCAACACGTTTCAATAGTAGTATCAATTAATATTTACTTCAATCGGTTGATCTTAGGCAGTGTTTATTGCAACCTTAAGCTGTCTTAAGTGAGTTGTGTAATGTCCCGTAATTTATAAAAAAAATATGATACACTATATGTTCACTCTGCATGTTAATTTACACTGACGAGAAGTGAGATTTTGTACTCCACTCATCCACCCTTGCTTGATATATTGGCAGGATTTTGTTAGTTAATTAACGTATACAATGATTGTAGGACGGTTCGGGTACGTGGAATGACGCAAAATAGATTTAGAATACTTATATAGATACAAGTTATCATTATCATCAACATCATCATCATCATCATCATCAGTAGCTTATTGCGGTCCACTACTAGATATTTACGGGCCATGAGGGTTACGCTGATGATCCCCCCACTGACCTTGTGGCATGTGGCTGTACCGCGCCACATCGCGATGTAGCGCCGGGCTCAGTCGGCTCTAACTGCACCCTGTACCCTGGCGCGGAGTCGGGAGATGTGTTCCTCGCCCCGACACAGACGAGTACAAAGCGAAAGTTAATGGCAGCATGAGCTGAGGGATACCTATCATGGTCAAATAAGTCAGGAGTTGACTAATGGAAGAGCCAGAAGCCTCTGAAATCAGCGACGTGCAGGAGTAGAGTTCAGAATACAGGAAAGCACGTTAGGTCCGTAAGAATAGACCTAGTAGACCTAACAATAGACCGAGTAGATAATAGTCTGTAATCATGCTTGGTACTCGCTGCCTAAACTGCAAAGAATTTTTGGTGACCTAAGTCTGTGGTCGAAAGCTGAAACCTCACAAAAACCGATTTTACGCCCACTTTTTTAGCTGCCTGTCCACGAATGTAAGAATAGATATAGGTACGCTAAATACATTGTATATGCTAGAAAATATATGACGATTCAACGTCGTGTTTGAAGGCGAATATGTATAATTTCACAGATGTAAAGACCATAAATCATAGACAAACAGCGCGCCGAGTGTTGCCAGTTGATGGCGCTCCTGTATAACAGTTGTCGTAATCGCCTAACGTGCGACCAGCGAATGGACAATGTGCAGGTATTCGCCAGTCATTGCGGTGATCGATCGAGGCGAGCACTCGTTGTGTTATTGCCGGCTGCCTGCCATGATTGCGCCAGGGTATTATCACGGCAGGTGCCTTGCGTGGTAGGCACGTATCTTACACAACATTGCAAGTGGAGGTTCTGAGAAGAAATAAACGTTAACTTTTTTCTTTCTTTCAGAAATAATAGACCGAGGTAGGATATGTGGCCGTATATTTTGCTTTGTGCACTAGCCGCACTGCAGCTGCTTTTACCTTGAAGTACTTATTGTTAAGACAACTGGTATTTATAGTTATCTGTCGACCAAATACTGACACCCAGTCAAGTGCTGACTGGGGGAGTTACAGGGCTTAAACATTGAGCGTGCGTGTGTGAAGAGGGTGGAAATGGAGGGGGCGCGGCAGGCCTGTAAGGGTAGAGATATTTGGCACTCCGTGCGTTCTGTCTACTCCGTAAGGAACTTGCCGTGATGATATAATACTAATAACAATAACTGGTATTTCGGTCAGATATGTATAGTTAGGTATAAAACAGTTGAAAATCTCAACTCTCAGGGGTGACATTTTGTTTAAGAAACCTTGTCTGAGCTATGTTGTACTAGGACGTATCACACTTGCGTACAGACTGCCTATTCACGCGTTGAACAGCTCAGGTCGTGTTATCGGTAGCAACGCACGCCGGCGGCGAGTTGCACTGTGCCGCAGCGTTAGGTGGAAGCGATCTGGACAATCGACACAGTGTCGATAATCGAGTTCATTTGCGAGTCACCGCGAGCTAATGGACGGCGTCAGGCCGCCGAGTGCTTCCGCCACTTAGCGGCCGTCGAGAGCAATCGTTTGTCACGATACACCGTACTGGGGCGTTTTTTTGTGCATAAGTAATTACGTTTAACATATTTGTAAATGCTTGGGCCTCCGAAATCCGAAGTGTTATGAAGAACAACAAGGTATGAAGAAGACGCATCTTAGGTCTATAAGCTTGGTTTTCTCTGCCAACCCTGTCAACCAATTTCGAGAAAAGGCGTAGGTCAATATGGAATGAAAATATTTTTCGTTTCGTACAATATCGAAATTGACATATTTTTATGAGCGGTGATGATATCAATCCATGTAGGGAAACCTTAAGTGGTGTGAGAAAGTAGCTACTTCGAGCAAATTTCATTAATATACACTTATCACTAATCGATTCTAATTGCCACCTACGTAATCATAATATAAGCTTCTTATATAATAGCAGCCAAAAGAGCGCCGCGCGGCGGCGCTGCGCGCGCCGGAAGTGAGCAGGAAATGGCCACTGATGGCGGCGGGACCGGAAGCGACGCCATTACCCGGCTAGTGATGCTCAAATAATTACTTTAGCGCTGATGTGTTTATTTTGCAATAGAGAATATATTTTCGGCCATGAAACGAAATATCCATTTTAAGTATCTGTTTTCTACACGAGGGTTTGTTCTCGAAGTTTTATATTATTAAGATATATTTAAGTTTAAATTAAGAATTTTCTGTGTTAAGACTGAGTGGGTATAAAATGAAAAAGGGACAAATGCGACTAAATTAGTACGGAGTTCCGAAAGACTTTAAACAGGAACCATAGACTGGTGATAAAAAAAAAACCATAGATTCCATAACGCGTTGTTGTTACCAGTGGGCTCCGTGGAGGTGCCGTAAATAAATCCCGCCGACAAATTCCGTCCGTCTCGTGTTACCCGAGTGGAGTGGAGTGGAGTGGAGTAAGTTCACCAATAAATCGTGGGCGGAGTTCAAGTGAAAAAGAGCGCGAGCCGGCCGCGGAGTAACGAGTTTCAAATTGGAAAATCTACTTAGAGAGCAAGTTTGCGGGCGCCTCTGCTTCCGTGTTGCTTGGAGATCCGCAATCAAAATTGTAATAGCGCAACACACATACATATCTTCACGCCAGGTGCCTTACGGGGTGGGCCTAGAACACCGAGTGCCAAATATCTCTATCCATACAAACCTGCCGCCCCAACTCCACCTCCATACATTTACGCCGGTTTTACATACAATAGTGTATTCTCATCCAAATTGTGTTCGTTGTAATGTTAATTGGTGTATTGTTATTTATTAATCTTTGTTCACCCATCGTTCTCGGTGCACCGTGCCATGCAAGCCGCGAAGGCCTGGCGACCAGCCGACAGCGGCACGCGGCACCTAGCCCAAGCTTGTCTCCAAGTCTGCCGCCGACGACCAGCTGCGTAGGCGGCTGAAGCCGTACTCTGCAAGCCCCAACCGGCATGCTCAGCGTTAAGAGTATGCGAAAAATTTCCACTTAGAGAAGCCTGTGTTCACCAGTGGATTGAAACAGATCAATTGAGATGTTGTTATTTATAAAAGTGAGCCTTATTGTCTAGTAACATTTTGACATTTGTTTAATTAAACATAATATCACTCCTGTAATCCTTGAAGAGGTAGGTAGAGGAATGTAGGACACTCCCACGTGACGTGTGGGCTTCATGCTATATACCGGGCATAACTCCAGACTCTGAGCTAGACTAGAATAACTAAATTAGAAAAATCCAATTGTGCCCCACCCGGAATTCGAACCCAGGAATTCTCGATCGGCTGTCGCGGTTGCTACCAACAAGATCAGCGAGTCAGTTTGTATTTATTTGCTGGTGTAACCATCAGAGTTTATTTATATTTTTATATTAATTTATTTTATCCCTGATACATGGCCGTCTCTATTTATTAATATTTTTGTATAATTCTTATATTATTTAGTTGCATTTGAATTACCGCTTAAAATTATTTAATGAGATACATAGTAAGTGTTGCAAAATCACGTTGCTAAAACATCTGCAAATAAAATAA
>DWEI01000583.1:0-20824 GCA_018245875.1 Mysoria ambigua
ATATAACACTTGAGCTTCTACAGATCTCGTGAACCCATTGCCACTGCCTTTTTTAATGAAATTCGCTTAGGCCTCTACAACCAGATATTCACTTTCTAAAACACTTTCGTATATCAACAGCTAAAAGGCTGAAACAGAGGATGAACAGAGGTATGACAATTTTTATAATCGCGTGAATAAAATTTGTATCAACGTGTTCGGAAATGTTGATGAACAAAAATATCTTTTCCTATTTTCACGACTGTTTTTATCGGCGACACATTCGACATGACGTTCGTAAATGTATTCACAACATACTGTGTTAACAACGTATGTCGTTAAAATTTGTAACGATGATATAAAAAGTGTTAAAAGGGAATGTGCTTGGAAATAAAGTTCCGCCGAAAATAATTAACCACGACGAATGAAGAGCCTCAAAACTGGGTCAAGTAGCAGATGTCGTAAATACACACAGATACAAATTTAGAGCGTAGGTATTAACAACGATTCTCGTATATTAAATTTGCAAAACTTTTCAAAATTCAAAGACAAATTGTACTGTAAACGTGTTGGAAAGTTCAATATATTAATATTTGAAGTAGATTCTTTTAAAATAATCTACCTTTTACTTAATATTCATACTATTAAGAACAGGAAAATAGTACACCAAGTTATATTGAATAACTTTTTCGTGCGTATTACATAGGGACTTGATATTTCCCTGCCCTGAATTATCATTAATGGCAAGTTTAACCGATTGTTTTTTGTTTCAAAAGCGTTATAAGCATTTGATTTTATTTCAGCCTTTAAAAAGTTATATTTGTGGATTACCTGAAACAGGCAACAATTGCAGTAAGGAGTAGAACGATAATGATACTTTTGTACACATCAATTTGTAGGGCCCAATGAGACTTAGGAGGTAAACTTCTAAGTAAGTTTCGCAAGTTGAGTTAAAGTCCATCTTGAATCCCTAGTCTATAGATACTACACCTGGTTCAAACGAGGAAAGTTCTACTAATAATTAACATACTTAGTGTACCCTTGTCTTTACGAGATATCTAGGACTAAACTTTAAGGTACTGCCGAAATTTATTATCAGCAAATATGTTTTTGGATTCTTCGAGAGTCTGTACAGTCTTCACTTCAGATACTTTTCATATTTAAATTTATTAATACTTATCTTGAAATACATGTGGCCCTTGTCCATTATATTAGTCAAGTGCGGATTGTTAGGTCTCAATCACTTTTAACTACTTGTAATTAATTTTAAGTTCCAAGAAATTTTGATAATGTTCTTGTAATTCTAAAATTAAAGTTGCGTACGAGAGACTCAAACTGTAAAAAGAGAGCTATGGCTAAAGATCAATTGATTAATTTATAAAGTAATTATTTTGATGTTAAAGGAATATTTCACTTAATCATTTGTTAAGGTTGGTCGTTCATGTTTAGAGACTTGAAGAAAAGGTTAATGCGATTATATTTAAACTTTTCATAATTTTTTTTTTACTTCTTACGTAAAAAGTTCTTCTTTTCAAGAATTTATTTTAATCAATATTCTTTTCATTCGTCTTATGAAGGTCAGTTGGATTAAAACGGCGATTGATACGAATTAACATGAACCTTATTATGTCTGGGAAAACTGATTTTATTTGCTAAAGTAGATGAAATGAAATTTAAGTCTTACCCTATCTATTGTATTTAACCTCCAATATAACCTAATTTGTAGACGGTAATTGAAAATTCTTTTATTGGACTTATGGCTACTTCGAATCCTACATTTGATTACTTACTGATTTTAATGTATTGCTTTTAATATATTAGTAATCTAGTAGTACATTGGGAGAAGAAGTATTTTTTTATGAAAAATATAAATGAAACAACGGGATGTTTTATAATGTGACTGGTTTATTTTCTTTTACATTATTCGCTTTTAAATGAAATTTTAGATTAGAAGCTATCATTCACCAGATTCTAATTTAAGATACTTATACATACATTCAAACTCGATAAAGTTACAAAGAGAAGAGAAAATAAGACAAAAGGGTCAGTCTTATGTTTGGGAAGTTTGTATAGGAATAAACGATATTTACAAAAGTTGGGAAGACTTATGCGTAGACATAAAAGAACAACTAGGAAACAAACAGGACGAGACTAATCGCTTTCACACGTCAACATCTCAACATACGAATAACAAGTTGCCTTAGATAATAAGT
The DNA here is from genome assembly GCA_018245875.1 of Mysoria ambigua. NCBI lineage: Eukaryota > Metazoa > Arthropoda > Insecta > Lepidoptera > Hesperiidae > Mysoria > Mysoria ambigua. Next base: position 2,193 of record DWEI01000583.1, read on the forward strand.
ATCGTACAATTGTTCAATATTGATAACAACCTTACGTATTTAAACCTCACAGGATGTCACACATCGCACTCACGTCACACTCACTATTTACAATTCAGAAATTATTATAAGTACAATAAAATTGGGGAAATTGTCTAATTGACGCCAAAGATTTGTGGTACCAGGTCACCTCAGGCTCGAGGGGTCCAGTACCAAGGGCCTAGGCTAAAGGGAAACGAACTCTGGAGGTGGTGGGGGTAAAGTAAGCACTGGAGTCTCTGATGCTTCAACGTTTTCCGAACCAGCACCAGGCAGTGACCAGGTCGAGCTTCCGGTAGCTGTTACACGAGGACCCATATTATCATAGGCGGGTGCATTACAACAGGTTCTGCTTCGTCTTGGCAGTGTTGCCCCTCCGCTCAGTAAATCTGGATATTTACCGGGTTCTCCTCTACCGGCTACTTGGACCGATATGAAAATATTACCATAAGGAACTGGCACAGCGAATTCAGCAGGTGGAGGAGGGAAGGCTCCCGGCGTTCCTTCAATCGTTATGTGAACTGGATCGAATCCACATCCTCTTGGCTGTTCATCAATAGACATGGATCGCTCAGTCAATTCAAAATCACAGGACGATGCCATATCTGCAATTGAGCGGTCACAACTGACAACTACCGAGGCATCTATGAGCCGTTTTTCTTGATCAGTGAAACTTCTACTTGGTGGAACGCTTCTTCTTCTCAAATGCCAACAGGCGACTGCAGCTATAAATCCTAATGCGGCTAGGACACCTAATGCCCCAAATACGACGCCTAATAACTGGGGTATTCCTGGAGCAGTTCTAGCTGTTGCGGTCTGAGATCTGGGTAAAACTAAACTTATTACAGCTCTAGCTTCTCCTGCCGTGCTTTTAGCTATACAAGTCCACTCTCCAGCGGCACTTGATGTTACATTTAATAAGGTTACATTTACCCATCTAACACTACCAGGTACTCTGTCTTCTGAATCATCATTTTCAATCGTAGTATCTGTTTCTTCCATTTCACAATCAACAGTACTGTTGTGGATTTCAGCACCTTCAAATAGCCATGTTACTTGAGGTTTTGGTATTCCATGTACCCAACATCCAAATGACGCTGCTAATCCTACTTCTGCTCTCACAACCAACGTACTCGATCTTACTTCTGGCGGGCATGCCATACTCTCACTTGGCACATTGCGCCATTTGTTCCCGGATTGCGTTGAAGGCTCAACGCAAAGTAACTCTTCTGTTCCTAACTTGCTTTCTAAAAACCAATCTTTAAATTCACGGAGACGACAATCACATCGCCATGGATTACCAGATAGCGACATTGCTTTCAATGCTGGTAAAGAAAAAGTTATCAAACGAAGGAATGTAAGCTGATTTCTACGTAAGTCTATAGTCTCCAAAGATTTTAAATTTCTTAAAGCGTTTGTATGTATCTTCCTTAATCTACAGCCGTCCAATAGGAGCATTCGTAGATGAGGAAGTGGTGGGAACTGGTCAGCGACTAAAGTCGTAAGTGGATTGTTGCTAAGAATTACTAATCTTAATCTTTCGTTGCCTCTGAAAATATCTCTTGGCAATACTGCTAAATCGTTGTCTGCTAAATCCACTTCAATCAAAATTCTTAATTCTAGGAACGCATCTGGATGTATTGATCTCAACTTGGTCGCTCTAAGATTTAATCGTTGCAAGTTCAGTAGCCCGATGTTTGAGAATACTTCTTGCGGTAAGTTTCTTAATGGGTTGTCGTGAAGATCGAGGACTTGAATGTCAGATGAGAGAGATGGCGGGCGGCGTAGGTCGCTGGAGGCACACGTGGCTGTTTTCTTCCCCGAGGACCACTTGCAACGGCAGGTTGTGATGTGGGCGCAGTCCAGCCAGTCACTGGCAGTCCTCGCCGTGCACGTCGTGAATATAACTATCCAATACCACCTGGCCCACGACACGCGCATACTCATCTCATTTCGGCTTTGTGTTTACATCGGCCGACTGCCTGAAACAACAGAGGAAGCGTTAATCAAATGAGATTAACCAAATAATACTGTGAAATATGAGGTGATAATAAAACATGAGTTGGGGTACCATGTCAGATATGGCTTAATAAATTTGATCCCATTTTAGGTAGATGGCTCAACCGTGGCTTAGCCATTCCGAAAGGTAGAAATTTAGCCTTTCGTTAAAGTCTCGTGTACCTTTTCAGTTACATGAATCCTAATCTTACGGATACGAAATTTCATTATGATATAAATAGGCGTCTTCGAAGTAAAATTTCTTGTTGAATTTAGTTGCAAATTTGATTGTGTTTTTAGATCTTTGCTTCGAACCTTATTAGGGGACTTATATTTTAGAACAGTGTTATAATAAAACATCGCAGAAGTTTTCAAAATTAATTTACCCATTTTCGCTTTTAGTATGAAAAGTTTTGAAAATTGTCAGCTTAATAAAGTTGCCTCTAATTAAATTAGCTTTTCTCTACACTTGACCACTCAACAACCTGAAATAAACATGTTCACGGCTTTGTTGTTTTACACACACTGTATATTCTATATTTAATAGATTAATTTTAAAGTTATGTCTGCCTCTTTGGTCGTGTTCGTTGTAAGTGCGACTGCCGATCTGGAGGTCCCGGGTCCGATAATTAAAGAGACAAATATAATAACCAGTAAATCGCACCACTAAATTAAAGTACTATTTTTTGGAGTTAGTGACAGCCCTGTCAAAATACTGGTGTGTATAAATTGGCTGGTAATATGACCTTATTATTCTTCAACCACGTGCGAATTGCAATCATAGATATTTCGATTGTCTCATATAATATATGACAGAAAGCTATCTATGTCCAAATAAATGTAACTACATATTAGTGAAAAGCAAGTTGCTACAATATCACCGTCTTAGACAATAATCCGCTAAATTTAGATGGCTACAAATTTTATGAATTTGGTTTATTATTCTATCTATTATTATTTCGACTTCTTTTATTTCACTACTCATATTGATTCAATTATCTATGCGGTGCCGAATGATTGTTATAGTCTTCATATTTTTTTTCTTGTTAATCAGTTATTAATCAAAATTTACGTCGTTTCCAAAGTATAGTTAACAACTTGAAATACCAATTCAAATTTCGAATGGTCAGTTGCTGAAGGTTTATGTATCGTTGGTTGTTGGATGGTTGATGTATAGAAGTGTTCTAAAATTGGTGAATGAGATAATAATGTATCTAAAGAAAACGTGATAAAAGAAGAAGACAAAAAGAAAGAATATAAAGGAAATAATATATCAACATGTGAAATTGAATTCCCACAACCACAATGATAGAAGTGTTATTTTGATAGAAATAGACCAAAAGGAACCTAATGAATAATATTTGTTACAATCGCGTATCCGTTCTCCGTTGTTTTGATAAACGTCTGCGCCATACCTCTTAGTGGGTATGCGCCTCCCCGGAGGTTTTCTGTCAAGATTAGAAGGATTAATGGTACAGGATGGGATATTCGTCTTGTCCGGTAAATTCCGGCCGGCGATAGCCGCCCCGTTGAAATCGTTACGGATTGTTTCACTATGTTTGTTATGCTGAATTCTCCTAGGACCTGAACTGGGTCTGGAATGTAGTTAGTGGTATAAAAGTGTGTTAGATAAATTACGATCTCAGTGCAATATAGGGAAAAGTTTATGACTATTGTTACATTATGAGATGATGATATTATTACGAGTATATGATTAGTTATAGGCAGACAGAGTTTTGTGCCAAATATTTTTATTTACAAATTTCAGATCTTTAATTTCATTAATCACTCTCTCCATTGACATTGACCCACGATGAGTTCAAAAACATCTGAGCCCCCCACCAACCATTTCATATATTTAATCAAAATAGATGATGCCTCTGTATCTGCATACATCAACATTTACAATGTGCTCCTGTATTCCCGTTTCGTCAATTTCTTACACGCTGTATTTTCTACAAGACATCTAAATAACATGAATAAACATAGCCTTTTTAGTGCAACGCTCCAATGAATGCTTCTGAATGGGTTACTAACACGTCGCTTTTTCCGATGAATACATTGAATCGCTCGATATCCACAACCTTGCTGATCATATTTCCTATGAAAATACTGGAATCAAAAGCTGTTATGGCAGTATTTCTGGAGGAATCTACTATGTGCTCATTACTATGTCTCCGTGAATCACAAATTCGAAACCTTCTGCAACATTACGAGTACATTACTTTTCACCTGAGAATGTGCCTGCTCCATGAATTTACGCGTTTCATTAAATACGGGACTAAGCATTGCGCACACATTAGCTAGGGTGAGGATCCCTTGGAACGTTAACACGAAATAATGATAATGCAACACAATAACGCTGTCAACAAAGTTTATTTAGGAGAGACAATATACATATACCACTGCTGATCCCTCCACGCCTTAAGGGATAGCATTGAGAATTATCCACCAAGATGCTAAGGCGACTGGGCTTTTAACGGTTCATAATTTCTTAAATGTTGTAAAATCCCAACTGCTTCTTAATACCATGTCCGTACATACGCTGGGCTCATGAACAAAATATCAGTTACATCAACCAAGTTGAGAGAAGACTGCGCTCATATCAGTTAACTGCACATAACGATTATGGTATTCCACTGAATGAAACTTATTCGTGATCTATTGAAATTGAAAACTTCAAATTGCAAAATCAAATTGCTCAATATTTGAACGCCATCAGTTTCATACCAAGATTTATTCGATACATGGAGTCAAACTTTAAAAAAAATTATTAAGTAAGTAAAAGTATATATACCTATGGCATTACATATTATGTGTCAAGAAAAGCTGTGTCACTTAGGTGTTAAAGTACTAAAATACTATTACGTTAGAATCACCTCCACTTGATATTAGTTTTCTAAATGTCGCGCCACAGTACTCCAAGATTTACGCGTTTCATTAACGCGAATGGTTAATAAATGAAGACCCTTCGGAGTATGAACGGAACACTATAATGCTACACAATAACCCTGTCCTTTAAGTGCTGATCCGGGAATAAAAGCTTGGCACTAAGTGCCCTAAATCTTGTGATGTTTATTATAACTGAACATTTTTCCTCCGAGGGAGATAATATAAATGTCACTGTGCAACCTCTTCAGATTTATATTATATTTCAATTAATTTTGTATAATGGTTGCAGACAAGTCGGTTGTATCGGTAATGACGCATGTTAATTGAAGAAGAAAAATTTCTAATAATAATAACATGAGACTGTGTAAAGTTCTGCAAAAACTAAAGACAATGTTTTATTTTCAAGGAGAACTGCATTTATAATACAACAGCATCTCAATCTTCTTAGAGAAATACAGTTTGTGGAAACAGTAACATATTTTACTACTTAGCCGTGTATTCTGTTGTAAAATGTTTTTATATCAGGTTCAGGTCAGGGATAAAAGACAAAGAATGTTTGCTTGTTTCAATATTAGTATTGTGTTGTTGTAGACATTGATTCTTAAAAGAAAATACGGAAATGTAAACACTGTCATTCAACTGTGCATAGTATCAAAGATTAGAATTCATTTTGTCATAAGCGAAATACAAAATCATATAATACTACTATATAATATTCATAGCCTTTGACAACATATTGGATTTGTCACAAGAAATCAAGACTTCGACTCTATCGCATCTATTTTTTCTGATGCCTTCTATACCTTTATTTTTTCATTGCGACTATCCCTGATTCCATTAATTCAATCCGGTTCACGAAGTTATATAATTAACGCATTAGCGTAAAAGAATTAACTTCCGTTTCCCCCAAATCGAAGTATTCAAATTCTATATTCAACAACGGCACATTATCCGCAAAAGCGTTTCACACTTAACATTTTTTATTAACCAAAACTCCTCCAAAACCCCTTAACTTCACGATTCCTTTAAAATTTATGCACCATTTTCGTAACTACACACAAACAATTTTGAACTTTATCGTTACAGCCGCAAGATACAAAACAAAAGAACAATGCACCTTAACTTTGAAAACGTTGAATCTTATTCCTTCAGCTTTAGAGTTGATAATAGACAGCTGTTAGGTCCTTGTTTGAAACTTGTAACTGCAATTGGGTGCTCATATTTTGAACGGAACCACATTGTTAAGAATGCGGCCTAAGAAAATGCTATTCAATTTTAAGCTTTATTATGTTGAAATAAAGTCTTTGGCGTATAATTCGATGACTGTAACATTTCATATATACATTTACATTCGCTCTTAAGACATTGTTCTTTACTTATTTATATGAAAGCCCTGTTGAAATGTGATTTATCGTAAGGTCGTTTCGCGATATTAAAATAATAACTCACGACATGTAGGTAAAGTTAATATTAAATTCAATATCATTTTTAGTCCTAACAATTTGAAGCACAATCAAAACAATGTACAATATCAATATTTGATAATCTCACCTTATTTTGTTTTCTATAACGTAAAGTAGCGTAAACTTTACGCCTGTAATTCCCGAAGAGGTAGGCATATGAGTGTAGTTTCACATTACACCAGTTATTTTTAAGTCCCAACATGGAATAAATAGGTGTTGAATCAATTGCCATATACCGGGCGCATATTCAGACTTCGGGCCACTACTACAAGTATTAACTAAAAATTATATTAATACCTGACCCGGGATTCGAACACAGGACCTCTTGATCTGTAGTTGCGCACGTACTCATTCACTAACGCGGCAACGGTTTATTGTAAATCATAGATAAACATAATGGATTATGGATAGATGGATTAAAGTACCCTAAACGACAATTAAGAAAGCCCCCAGAACGCAATAAAGGTGTACGATGACACATCTTGTATAAAAACAAACATTATAATCATGAAAGACCGGTGTTATAAACTTTCAAACAATAACGGAAGTCGTCTTGAAGTTTTGATGAGAAAAAGTTCTAGCATTTAGATATAATACAGAAACTGTTTGTGACTCCCTTTTCGCTACAGAGAAATTTTAATGTACGAGTTACTAAAAACGGTCGGTCGGAAAAGATATGAAGGTTAGAACAGATATAAACAAATATGTAATTATACATTCAAATTCCATACACCTACGTTAACAGATTGAATGAAAGCTACACATCGAATGTGGTACCAAATATTGGACTGATTTATTTATACACATATCATAATATAATAATGTAACGAACGCACATGCTAATTCAATATAGCACTGAAGTACTGAGAATGGATCAAGCTCAGTCGAATATCTGAGCATCTGTAATTAGCAGGCACTTAATCTTATATAAAATCTTATATAAATTATAACAATGCTGTACTGTTTTTAGAAAGCACTGCTATAATTGTGACTAACGTTGAAATATAAATGACATCATATGTGAACCATGGATGAGTTTGATGACCAATAACGATCCACTAGAACTAGACTCGGAGGCATGCTATCTCCCTTGCTTTACGGGCAGTGCACATGAAAGGAGAGCCTAGTAATAATGTCGGGCAAGAATTTCAATCCCGACAGAGATGTTTTCATTCACCTTGCACGCCTACGGATCTTAAGATTCCTCTAACCTCTATTCTGCATTGGAAGCTTTGAGAAATATAAAGAACTGATAAAAGGTCACGAATCTAGAATTATTCATGACTAAATCAGAATTCTTAATATCTTCTATTTCCTATGTGTACATTGTAAAACGATGAAAACATAAAATGTTTAATATAATTCGAACTTTTGCTAACACCGCACATATAGGTTTGAAATTGCCCGCGGCGCGATCTAAATTGCGTCTCGCGGTACAATATCGTCGTTTTCCAATGAGAATTAATTTGTGTAAGTAATTTATTTTTATTCTTCTCAATAGTTCTGAGATTTTTCCATCTGCCAAATTATTTTACGGTCTAAACTGGAAAAGGACCGGTTCATGTTTATTAATACTTTTTTAACTTTTTCTTGTTATTAAATATTTCCTTAGAAATTTAATGTACTTTTCAGGTCACTTTATGGACTTAATTGACAAGCTTGTAGATACAGTCATTATTCAATCTGACTACCGTGTAAAACTTCGTTTTGTTTTGGGTGTAAAAAAAATATGCACTTTATTAGTCATCTTTTCCATAATTTTTACAGCGAAAGTATTAACTACTTTAACGAGATATTACAAATTTTGAACTGTTATAAATTCCAATCTTCATTCCTCACAGTGAGTTCACTTTTCTAGTATTTCATTATTCCGTAATGTACCATTTATTTCTTCAACTTTTATCATTGTGTAAATTCTGCAACAATCACGACCAACTCATTTCAGGTTAAATTAGTCGATATGTAGACTAATGATAATCTCGAGCAATTAATCTTAGTAAAATGTTCTGAAACCTCACACAAATTATTCGCTACGTTGGAAGTTATTTCATAATTCATTCACACTTACTAGATCTGTAGCTTCATTCATCTGAAGGAATATGCAAAAGCATTGACGATAGGACGAGCAAATAATTTTGTTATTGAAGTAAATAGCTTTTATAACGATAGAGTATCTGTTATCGCCGCGTAACTACAACAGAACAAAACATCGTTGATAATAATGGGATAACGTGCGGAGCATTTGCATATCTACATAACTATTATAACAGTATTGTCAAAACATGTTACAACTGTAACGTATTTCGATCCGCAGATAACCATAACATTATCAACAATAAACAGTAAATGATAGATGGAACTCGAATAAGCACGGAAAATACTAGAACGGATATCCCGAGGGCGCGATGCTCGAAATGCGTATTACAGAGCAATATTGTTGTGTTCCGATGGGAATTAATTGTATTGTAATGTCGTTATCCGTACAAATGTCTTATAGCTGTAGCGGTTACGAGGCGGATAGCAATAGGCCTTTTGTACCGCTCCGCTTATCCGAATCGTTTGGAATGGAAATTGTTGGTATCGATTTGTATCGTGCAAAAGTTTCTTAGTGTTAGCGAGGGTGCAAAGAATTTAGAAATATCATGTTTTTATTATCGAGGATTGTTTTTTATAACAATGGAGTAATACGAAGTGTTCATTTAAACGTTTCATAAACGTGGATATATAATGTTCTGTTTAATGTGAAAATATTTACTGTTGATAGCGCCACGGACAAAGTTTTATTGATTATATGCGGGAGGCCGCTTAATCCAGAAGCCATAGAATGTATCACGAGTACGCGAACTAGAGAAAATCTATGTTTATCACTAGTTAATTGAACTGACAATACTGATATATGTATTTACGAATACGGAAAATATAAAACCGCTTCTAGACAAAATACTTTCATCTCCAATTTCTCTATATTCGATTCAATTTCTCTATATTTGCATTTTTGTTTTATTGATCACTAAATTTCTTTCCAGTGTCATGCTACACTACATTTCGTACCTAACATTCAATATACCGAAGTGGCACTCGGTTTCTCTCTCGTGGGAGGACTGTCGACGTGACATCAGACGAGTTACGTGGCTATTTCACCAGATAGTTTCTCCAGAGATGTGTTAATCAACTCTCCGTAGTTTCAATTGTGTTTACCAAATTCTTGGATAAGTTTGAGTGACATCGTATGCAAATTTACGATTTTGTAACATGATGTGATACATCCATCAAGAAGAAGGCGTTCACTTATGAATGCGGAAAAGCAATAATATTTGTCTTTATAATCTGATTTGTCTTATAGACACAATATTTATAGGAACTATGAAAAAATCACTTAATAGAACAGATCATGAATCAACGTGATTTCAATCGTGAATTTCATTTCATACTATTCTAAATACATTACAAAATGACCCAAAACATTAAAAGTATCATTAAAATGATGTACAGCAGTGCTCCAGGCGTATTTTAATTTTTAATGACGTCATAATTTACATTTCGCTGCCATTAAATAGTTACCATTTGAATATTATCACTTGACATTTAAATGAAGGGATACTCACAAACTCTTGAATAAAAAATAGAGTATTTTTAAAAAGGCATTTCTGTTTTACATATTCCAAATATAAAAACATTTTTTTTATTACAAACATTTTGAAATTTGGTAGGACTTTTTGAAAAATGCAAAGGTTACTGGCCTAACATGCTAATGGGGTCATTTGTCTATTGCTACAAATTTCACTCTGAATTAGTACCTACTCGTTAAAATTAACTAAGCACTTTCAATTTCAAAATCCAAAGAGCTCGTAATTCTTCGTGTAAATGTCATTGGTCCTTGGTACCAGTTAAGTTTGATAAATAATGCAAAACATTTTATGCAAATCCAAATTTAATTAATACTCTGGAGTGTTCTGCCTTTTAGCTGTACATTTATAGTAGGCTCGGCTACAAGCACGTCTTCATTCAACTGATGAAATAATACAGGCAAATATCAACATATTACCTCTACAAGTTTTTATCTGAAAAATTAATGACAAAATGTACAAGACAAACAAATCGGATTGAAAAGAACCGCAGTCATTTTACTAGTCAATACGGAAATAGTAAAAATATACCGTTGAAGTTATTTAGCAAATACCTTAAAGCGCAGTTATTAAACATGTTAAATTGACTGTTCACTTGGTCGGTCGTTGCAAGCACGACTGCTGTTCGAGAGGTCCGGGTTTCGAGTCCCATGTCGAGTATTATTGGATTTTTCTCATTTATATTTTCTATGTAAAATTTGTACTACTGATTCAAAGTCAGGATTTTTGCCCGGTTTATGTCGATTTGCTCATATATTCAATGATGGGACATAAACGTAACTGGTGAAACGTGGCAGTATTACAATCGTCTGCCTACCACTTCGAGGTTTACAGGAGTGAAGTTTCTTTCTTAAAATGAACTTTTAATATCTACTAGACACATTAAATAATTATCACCTTGGCAGCTTGTTTCATTCCTTTTGATACTGGGACAAGTATTGTACTTTCCGCAATAAAATGCATTGTTTCCTACGTGGGACACGATGGCGAGGCTGGCGTACCACTGCAAGCGAGTAGCGAACATCTGGTCCAATTTGGGACGACATACAAATGTATAGTATATTGCGATTTGATAAAGTTTGGTTTTTTTAACGGTTTTGAGAAATTAATAACTATTCTACATGGGTAAACAATGTTATAGGACACACTTAAAAGCGGTAACGCGTTTTAGTCCATTTTACTGTGTGAAGACGTAACTGAAATTTGCAGAATTTAATATTTGATATCTATTAGGTAAGAGCAGTGATAGGCTAGTGGTTTGAAATTCGAAAAATGTGCGTTTTAAGTTTAAATATAACTTGCTATTTCGGTGAAGGAATAGCAAGTTATATTTAATCGTGAGGAAACTTGCATATCTTAGAGTTCTAAAAAAAAAAATTGTTCTCTAAGGTGTGTGAAGTCTGCCAACCCGCATTTGGCCAGCGTGGCAGACTATGGCCTTAACCCTCTCAGAATGAGAGAAGACCCATGTTCCAGCAGTGGAACGATAGAAGGGTTGATATGGATCTATTAGGTATTACATTTGTGAGTTAATTTGAAATGTCCCATGCGCAAACGGATCTGTCGCGCATATAAAAATTGTACACCATTTTACTCGTGTCCCACTTCTTGGACTTCTTTGTTTTTCCGAAGCGAGAAGAGACGTTTTCGTTTGTCGTCCATCTGTGTCTATGCGGCTTTCTAGTGAGGGGTCGACGGCCGGAATAGCGCATGGCGTCGTGCCAGAGCTGGAACTAATTCTATGCGTGTTAGTATTACGCAATGTTCTATGCGCGTAATTGTGGCACGCGGATATTATTGCAGTTGCTCATAGATTTATTGATTCACTGGAGCTAAAATCAGTTAATACAAATGAAGAAAATAAAGTTCCTTTGTAATGTACTCGACTTGCTTGCTGGTTCTTTGTTGTGGTTATTGTGGATTGGACTGCTATCCAGAATCGATATTCTTTCAGGTTTGTTTTGTCTTAATAAAAACATATTTTAATAATTTTCCATTATGACAAAACAAACGTACAAAATATATTCTAAGAATGCAGGTAAATATAGATGTGTATAAATAAGTTTGAAAGAAAAACGGTTGGTCATATCATATTTATCTGGGAAGTACTCATTAATTTTACCCACGCCAATTCCGATTCTGTCAGAATTACGGGATAAATACCTACATGTTACTATATAACTTTCTCTATCTTCCAGTGATAGTTACAATTTAATCCATAGAGCCGTTCCAGAGATCAGCCCGGTCAAACAGAAAGACAGACAGACAAATGAATCAATTTAAAACAGTCAGTGTTTTCGTTACCAACTTAAGTAAATATTTGCACTTGAGAAAATACAGTTATTTTGAAGTAACAAATAGATACTTGAGTTTTATTTATATTTATAGATTGAACACCAATAATCTACACATTGATGTACATGATTATATGAAGTAAAATCGCTCCGATTATACGAAGTAAAATGAACTGCACGATTCCCTTTTACAACACGCTATAACCAATTAATTGAAACCAGTTTGATCCAGTTCATCGTTGTAATGAACAGGATCTCTTTGGCTTCCTTGTACAGGAAAATACCTATTACGAAAATGTACTGCATTCATTCCTCCACAATGCTCTTTTATGTTTTCTCTAGTCAATGGTATTTCTCATTCGTTATTTGATTCATTTTAGATTTTTTTTTACAAAATAAATTTATTCATTTAAATAAATGGCAGCATGTTATAAAGAGACAAAAGTAAGATGAATTTTAGTTACTAGCGAAAAAATGTTTTTGTTAGTCTCCCTCCTAGTTCGAATGCGGTCACAACTTTCAGAGCCGCCACTAAACTCTGAGGCATTGTCTTTTATAACGCTTTTTAACGATATTTAATTTGTTTTTCCTCTATAATAATACCCCCACGAGCGTGAAGAAAATCAACACGACCACCAATACAACCATTTTATTATTAGTTAAGAAAAATATATGACATAACTGACTGACTGCCTCGTTGGTTGACAGGTTGCTGACAGAGAAGTCCTGGGTATGATCCAAAAGGGTACTATTGGATTTCTTTAATTCAATATTTCTAGAAGTACCTCGGACTCTGAAATTATGGTCTGTGTATGGCAATCGACTTACGCCCCACTCCTTGGTCAGCGGTACAACATAACGGCTGAAACATAGAAGTGCATTTATGCCCACCACTTCAAGGATATTATAAAAAACAAAATATAAACAAGTGATGATTCTGATTAAACTCTCCACACCTGTAATGAACGTTGCGTTTCGAATGTAAATAGAAACCTTTGTTTTTCTAATTTAGATTTTCTTTTAATGGTTCGGAGTCTGGATATGTTCCCGGTGTATAGCGATACGCTCACCACCATAGTAGTAGGTTCCATAGTGGGACGTAAACGTAACCGGTGAAACGTGGGAGTGTAAAACATTCCTCTGCCTACCTCTACGTGAATTAGAGGCGTGAAGTTATGTTTTTTTACATTTTATGTTTAATCTGTTTAAGAGGTTGTATGGTGACAATTGTAATATTAACGATTACACGAATAATAAAATCACTTATTACTGTTATAAAAAGATAAATTTGTGATATAAGAGCAAAAAATCCCTCACAACTTGTACGCATTTGATATAAATAAATTCTCTAGATATCTCAAACATGTGTTACGAGGAAAACACATTTTATATATTTCAGTCATTTTTGCTAATGTGCCATTTCCACGATTCATATCTCAGGTAGGCACTATAAATAAGATTGTATTTCTTCAGAGGCCCTAAAGGGGAAACTTAACGCAATCTTTCGTATTAAGCATATTCTGGATTGTAGGGAAGTTTATCTGCGCATTTTATTACCCAGCTAGTTTCCATATCTACATTCTGAATTGTTTATAGCGTACTTTCCGCGATAATAATCTCCGCCCTTGGGAAAATATTGCGAGATATATTTTTTAGTTTTTCAGTAGCAACATCATCAATACAAATCGGTGGCCAGATTTTCCTTTATTAATGACAGTCAAGACTCATTACTGATGAAAATATAAAAATTCGTTTAGTACTTAGTGTCTAGTATTGTTTCATTTCTCTTCTCCATATACGATTAATATACGTAAAAATCGTTCGTTGCGTTGCGACAGTTTTGGATTGGAACCCATTGTTAAGTAATACTATTTGCAGGGGTATTGAGAGTATTTATTACATTTCTTCTAATATTTTACAGCTTTTCATTCAATAAAAAAGCCAAAGAATTAGATGAGAACTCTTTGACTTGATTAAGTAAGAAAAATTAGCTTTGAAACTATTCGAGATGTGTCTTAACGACCTCCTACAAATTGTAGAGAGGTTGCGGCAGATAATCTGTCTCAATATAGAGAGTCACGAACCTCTTAATAGCACAATTTGGCGTGTTTCTTCATAAATACGTAACTTTACGCCTGTAATCCCAGAAGGGGTATTCAGAGGAATGCAGAATATTCCCACGATTCACCAGTTATGTTTAAGTCCCACTATGTAATAGGTCGTGAGCCTATTGACATGCATCGGGCACATATCCAGACTCCGAACCACTACTAGAAATTCTGAATTAGAAATTTTTTGTATTGTTCGACCTGGAAATCGAACCCGGGACCTCCGTTCGGCAGTCGCACATGCAACCAACACGACCAACGAGACAGTCAAAAGTCAGTCAAAAGCAGTCAGTGTTTCTCCATAAATATACAAATAAATTTACAACGCCCCGTTCTTTTTTTGTAAATGAAAGGTTTAGTATAGCACAATTAATCAAATCCTTTTAATTTTAGTCGACTCACCAACTAAAATGAATCTCTCCGTGTATACCGACCCGCGCAGGGGGATCTCGCGTTAATATTGACATTACGCGATCTGCATCCGCTCAATGTCCTCCGTCATTCGTACATTTAATTTGACTAATGCTCTTTGTGCTTATATAAATACACCTTTTTTGTGTTCTGTGAAATTGAACTAATAATTTAACGCCTGTCATTTCCGAAGAGGTAGGCAGGGAAGTGTAGTGTACGTTTCACCAGTTACGTACAACAGTTAAGTATTTGAATCCGTGACCTTTTAATTGGCTGTCGCGCTTGCACCCGACTCGAATGTGAGACATTCAAATTTTATATTTGTCTTTTGATTCTTTAGTCTGAGATCTGTGTGCAGAACTTGCCTAGAGACTGCCTATTTCGGAACGGACTGGACGTCATGATGTAATAATAATAATAATGTTGAAACTGCAATTTGTGGATGTCTCGAACCTCAAACGTGACCGACAAGGCAACATCGTGTCTACTTTGACAAACGGGACGTTCTGTGGCACTATAAAGTTGAAAAAACAGACAAGCTGACAGAATACGTAAATAAGCTTGGGTTGTACATAATGGATTAACTTTAGGACACTCAAATATGACGAGGGTGATTGGGGTCTGGTTTTAGGATGCGATGGATGTAAAACACGAGGGCCGGATTTTTACATGACATTTTTGATATTTCGAATTTTCTAGAAGAATCATGTTACGTCAATGAAAATACAGATAATTAATACTCAATTCTTTCTGCATTTCCCGGAGGGAATCTGTAGTATATTTTATATTTATATCTACTGTAATGAATAAATACATGTATACGATACAAATAACAAAGAATACATTGGTTTACACGTGTCAGATCAAAAATAAAACATTATTAATCAACCTTAATAGGTACTTTCAGGTCCTAAAAATACAGAACCATTACGTCGAAATCCCTGAATATGTAGGCTGAGAAGTGTGGAATATTTCAACGTTACATTTACATGGAATAAGGGATGAGCCTATTGCCAAAAACAAACCAAATCTATGATATATTTAGTGTTAATGGAGTAACATGAAACCTAGAACTTACGATGTGACAATTGTCAAATTATGGATTACTTTGGTCCACTCTAAAAGAAATTTTCTAGTAGTTTTGAAAACTTTCTAGAATTATCTACCCGTATCTGAAAGCGAATATTTAACATGCCCCCAAATATCCCGAAATATTAAGTCAACTTGATGAAAATTTTAACACACCACAGATTAAATATAACCACGTGACGACAGCTGTTCCACTGAGCGCGTGTCAGGGACAAGAACACAACAGCCTAATTATCTGAGGATTACATGAACAATTTGTACCTTCAATTTATCCCTACAGAGTATACAGTAATTATTGTAAGGTATTCATTCCTGTATACACGTGGGCTGTGGAAAATAAACGAGTAAATCCGATTTGAAATTATGCTTGACAACATGATAGTTTAGAAAGTTGAATGAGTTTTTTTTATTATTTGTGCTTCGGAAATATGAATAAAGTAGGTAAGTACCTGTGGAATATGTAAAAGAGGGAGGTTATGGGTTCAAATCCCGAGTTGCGTACTTGGATTTTTGCAACTTAGATTTTCTATTATAAATTTCTAGTGGCGGCTCGGAGACTGTATTTTTGTCTGGTCAATGGTAATAGACTCACCCTTACTCCACAGTAGGAAGAAGACCTGAATCGAAGATATGTATGTACCCGTCTGCCTACCTCTTTGGGGAATACAAACGTGATGTATGCACAAATTATGAAATAACGAATTCGAGATTATAATAACCGAAGAACATATACGCAGAAAATTTCAAGCGCTTACTTTATATGATAAAAGATAGACAACGGCGAATATTGCTGTAATCTTAGCAAACAATCCAACAATAAGTGCAGACTTGGCGAGTCTCGTGCGGGCCGGCAACAACGTGTCCATTCAACGTCAGCAAAGACAATGTACATGGGAAGTGGTTTATAAATAATCCCATAATACACTTTATAGATGACCGAACCCTCCGGGTAATAAAATAATCCGAGACACCGACAAGGTTATAAAACGAACAGACGAACTGCGAACGCGGTTTGGGAGTCGCGCTAATCGAATTCGACTTTCCCTCTACGGCCATGAAGTAGATCTGGGGTCAGATTTGGGTTATCGATGGCACAGGTAATAATATTCTGTAGTTTTACTCAACATTTCGACTGATACTGAGATCTGTATTCGTGAGCTTAGTAAAGGATTCGACGACTTAAACTAGTTGTCTTGTTGGTCTGACAAGTTTTCTTAATACATTATAGAAATATTGTAAAGTTGTTAACTTCACGCCTGTAATCAGCGAAGAGATAGGCAGAGGAATGTAGAACACTCCCACGTTTCACCGGTTACGTTTACGTCCCACTATGGAATAGGTGGTGACACTTGTCATGCATGGGCTATACCCGAATAGTTTCAAATAATTGAATTATTTTAATAAAGATATTTGTATAATCATTTTGTTATTTGTTTGGTTGCATATCTAGACCAAAAGTGTGACACTAAACCGCGCCGAAGCTCTTCGTCGCCTGAGTGCGACACAATGAAACGCCAGTTCTGAAATGTGCTTCCCAAACTGAGACCAAATGTTTTCTATATTTATCCATTCCAACTGATGAGTAGATATTATGGTGTAAAAATGCTTTTAATAATTGATGCAGGCGTGTTTGTTGTCAAAGCGGCAGCCCTACTGTACAAGCACCTATGTGCGTCGCACATTTCGAACACACGGACGACGCGACCCTGCTTAGATAACATTTCGAAGCCTCATAGTTTCTAATAAAATATACAGTTCAATGACCTTAATCAATCACACTTTGAAAGCGGCCCCGCGTCAAACAGCGCAAGGACTGAAGAGTTCTTGATAATATAAAGACATGCGCAACTTCAAATAGGATAGAATTTAACCGGTTCAGTTGCAGATACTACGTACATGCTGAGTGAATTGATTATGTGCTAAAGAACTCGGAATGTATCATGTTATCATCACCTAGAATTATAACAGCATGAATTGGTGTAAGTTGTGGTAAATCAATGCACAATTTGACGAATTGAATGATGTATCAACTTAACTTAGGTATGTTTTGTCTTAATATCATAAATGACATTATATGATTTAATTCAATCCATTAAAACGAGAGGTGACACCCTTAAAATTTTTGGCGAACTTACTAAATGGAAATTATGTTCTGAAAAATACAATCGCAACTGGGAGTTAAACACCAGCCCCTAACGAGCAGTTACAAAAAAAAAAACAAAAAGTTACCCTAAAACTTTGAAATACGAGGCTGTATTAAAAACGCTGCGTTCCCCGAGGCCCGTACCTGTGCAAACACGACTCCCAGCCCCGAGGTCACGGTTTGGAGGTCGCCGGCCATTTTGACAAAGCAACGTCAACTCGTAAGCTTTGTAGAGGTCTTGAGCTCACTCCGGTTTGTGCGAATTTTAGAATAAAACATGTTGTTATATATAAGAATTAGTGGCGAGAACGTGAATTAGTGACGGAAAACATGTACCAGTGATAGTGCGAAAGGTGATTGCTAAAATATCTACGCCGTTCCAATGCACTGAATCAAATAACTTACGTAGTTAAGCAATTCGTTCCAAATGCCGTTCAATAAAAGGATATCAAAGTGACGACAACAATAAGTCGTCTATAATATACTTTAACCCTCCCTTACTATTGCAACAGACCGAAATAATTTCACTAACGTTGCGTGTTGACTGCCTCGTTGGTCGTGTTGGTTGCAGATGCGACTGCCGATCGAGA
>DWEI01000584.1:0-20822 GCA_018245875.1 Mysoria ambigua
CTGGAGATTGGCCGTTCCTGGCTGCCATCCTCGGTGGACCTGAAGAAGTATTCTACTGCGCTGGTGTGCTGGTAGCCGATCAGTGGGTGCTTACAGCATCGCACTGCGTGGGCAAGTAAGTGACTAAGTATAATTAAATACTACTTTAATATTAGTTTTACAAGGTTTTTAATTGCTCATTTACTGAATTTTTTTACTTAATTATGTAATGATAATATATAACGTTATAAAGAGTATCATGTAAATGATTAAAATCTATTTTAACATAGATTTTCGTGATGATTGTAAGTACGACTGGCGATTGAGAGATCCTGGGTCCGATTCCCGGCTCGAATACTACAAAATTTTCTAATTTAGATTTTCGAGTATGATTCGCAGTCTGGATATGTGCCCGTTGCATGGCAATAGGCTCACCACCGTTCCATAATGGGACGTAAACGTAACTGATGAAACGTGCGAGTATTCTGCATTCCTCTGCCTACCTCTTTGTGCATTACGCACGTGTGGTTACGTATAACGCAAGTGACGTATTGATCCAACGACCTCACCCCGCAGCCATTCCGACGTCGACGGCTGGACGATCCAGCTCGGCATCACGCGGCGACGCTCGCACGCGTACTACGGCCAGAAGGTCAAGGTGAAGAGAGTGGTGCCGCACCCCCAGTACAACGTCGGCGTGGCTCACGACAACGACATCGCTTTATTTCAGGTGAGTTCATTGACTAAAAGAATTTAGCTGCTATTTATATGACAATGGATGCTTCTATACTCACTGCTCTACATCGTTGAATAATTAATACCGTTAAAGTTATGGATTTCGTTATCGGTTGTTGTGAATAGATTGCCGGAATATTCAACTTCAATATTTTAACTCTTTATTACTTATTTTAACTTCAATATTTTACATTACATACTCCCTTAGTTTAAGTACCAAAGCGACATTTGGGCGTGCACCTACGCTCATGCAAGTTACGTTGGCTAATAATTGCCTGACCCCCAGCTCGCGGTCCGTGTTCGGTATCACGAGCAGCTGTCTCCCGTGTGCCTGCCGCCGGCGCGGCGCGCGCTCGCGCCGGGCACGCTGTGCACGGTCATCGGCTGGGGCAAGAGGGACGACAAAGACAGTGAGTGTTTGTCGGTTCGTTTGGTCTTGACGAACCCTCCGCACCCCGAGGGCGACATATTTCCTGCTACAGAATAGTGATCGCTTTGCTTAGTTTTCACAGTGTTAAGCAGGAAAAGGGAATATGTACGAAGGTAAAATAAAATATTTTTGGCATCACTACTTGGTTTGCTATCGGTACTTGTTCCAAAGAAAGCTTGTTAGCATTCAAAAGGAGTTTTCCGATAATTAAAATTAATTTCGTAACTATATAATGTATGTTATTGGAGTGATTATAATTGCATACCGATATACGAGTATACGTCCACATTAATTTTAATCATTTGTATTGGAGTTAATTTACAGTCACAATTCAACGTAAAAGATATAAGCGCTAGTAAAAAAATATAAAAAATACTGTTAAATTCAGTTATCGTGTAATATTTAGCCACTTGGCAAAGAATATCTCTTAATATTGCGATCACAAATCTGTGTCCGCTTTTGCACATGCCGTGTTTTTAGGGAAATAAACCGTACAATAAAAGAATGTTCGATGTCACTTTTTTAACTATCACATGTCAGATTTGTTTGTTGCCAAAAAGTCCCATTTATAATCTGACAACACAATGTTCTTTTGTTCTATAGCAATAACCGTGCGTGACTGCGCTCTACTGGCATTTGACTAGGGATTGTAACGTATCCAAAAGCTATTGACGCTTTGGCTGCAAACAAACACGGAATGTAATGGAAAACTGTGGAGCGAGATACATCCATCAGTGAGAGTCAACGTTTATGATAACACGGCTCATTCGTGAAGTCAGTTTTTAGCTTCGTGTTCAAATTTAAAAAATCAATTTAAAATATTTTGTGTTAATGTTTTTTATAGTTAGAAAACAGTTCCCTTTATATACGACTCATTGGTTGTTATTTATTTAATATTTTTAAGCCTTTAATAATTTTAATATTTCGAGATTTTGGTATTCCCGAGCGCCAATGTGTTAAAATATCATTAATCACTAGTAACTAAGAAGCAAATGAATTGATTGCATGCGATTCATTTATGCCGATCAAATAGTAGAATATGAAAATCCATTTAGATTACTTCGTAGTTAGGTTGATGTAATTATCATATCGGTGCAAGCCGCTCCCCGAAATGGACGGTTTGCTGAACAATCTGGGGATATGCGGTTTGCGAACTTGACCGCTAAGCCGCAAATTTCGAATTCCGTTCACACCTACAACTATTTCGGTAATGAGTCTAGATCTGTAAATATACGCATATACCATCTAGTCTATTAATACGTAATTTCACACCTGTAATCCCCGAAGGGGTAGGCAGAGGAATGCAGAATACTCCCACGATTCACCGGTTACTTTACGTCCCACTATGTCATAGGTGGTGAGCCTATTGCCATGTATCAGGCACATATCCAAACTCCGAATCACGGCTAAAAAATCTAAATTAGAAAAAAATAGGAAATTCAGTATTGTAATGCACGTGGCAAAAATGTAATTGTTTGACCAACACTTAGCGTACTTTAATATTTTCCTCAATTATTCTATCTCTCCATGTAAGTGTCGGAATACGAGCCAGCGGTGAACGAGGTGGAGGTGCCCGTTCTGAACAGGGACCTGTGTAATCAATGGCTGGAGCACCGCGACCTCAACGTCACCGAGGGCATGATCTGCGCAGGGTATCCCGAGGGAGGCAAGGACGCTTGTCAGGTATGTCATTGTCTTGGTATTTTAAATATAGAACTGTAAAATACAATGTAATTGGAAAAAATATACTTTATACTCGCAAGAAATAAGTAGAGCAACTCTTGGTCAAGGTTCGTACATTACTTGTATTTATTTCAAGGAGACCTTTGACGTATTAAGTCAAGGATATCCTTGCATTGTATGTGGAAGAATGTCTTGCGTTTTTAGAGAGTTGTAAAAGTATATAATGAAATAAATATTCCTGTTACATAACTATTACGAATATTATTATTATGTCTATAAGGAAGCTTAGCATTCAATATAATTTTTTTTGGGCATAAATATGTATTTGCGAGTCCTCGTCGCGGACGTTACGATTGGGATGGGATCATCTCCATATGTTTGTCAGCCGTCGAAACGCAAACTAACTAATGGACCGATATCGACTTCGATAATCTCGTAGGTTTAAGGATCGTTTGCCTATTATGTCAGTATTCTGTGTGTATTTGCCCGAGACCTTTGTAGTACGTCTCGGCCGCGATGAGGTTTTGAACTACCACGTGGTATACTTATTGTGTTTATTTAAATGTGAAACAAAATTCTTGCGATTATATCAGTTGTTGTTTATTCGATGGACCGTTAAATTAGCTTTCGTATAAGATCGGCAAATAGAAATATACATCTTTTGTAATGTTATTATGATTATATATAATGTTCTCTTTTTTTTTCATTTTCGTGAATTCATAAACATATATAAGTTGTAATTTTGTTAATTATATTCGTAATTAGGTGAAACAATTATGCGATTGCATTTTATGTAAGAATTTTGGACACACCTTTAATAAGTATATACATATATGAAAAGGAAGGATAATGTAAATATTTTATACAATATGACGCTGTTGGTGTGCTTAAATACAGAATAAAAGAAAATATTTTACGTATTATTCTATACAATGGAAACTTTTTTTCTACGATACTTGTTTGGTGTCATGGTGTTCCATGGTGCCACACTTCTCCTACCGGAACACCATACAATTTATCATTTTAATATCTCTTCGATAACGAATACGACACCTACGAGTAAAATCTCACGCAGTGAAATGTCACGTATACGCTATAAGGAGAAAAGTGTGGTCGATAGCTGATCATGTCAAAATTATCGACATAAAAACCGTTCTAGCTAACGATTATCATTCCAAACGAGACCATTTAGTGGTAAGAAGACATTTTGTAAAATAATTAAACCCTTCATTAAAAATCCACCTGTCTTTGTGTTCTATATTTGTGTTTGAACTAAGTATTAATTGATATCGCTTCTATCCGGTTACACAACCAGTTACGGAGATTTCTTGCGATCGGAGTGAAACGGATATTATGTTTTTCCACAAACTTATTAGATCCTTCACAAATATTTGTTTGTACGTCTTCGTATTTACGTCGCTGTCGTTGAGCACTCAATAATGCCGGTTGGATATATTTTTTTTTGCTTCCCGTGATTGAATGTTCAAAACGTGACTTATAAAATGTAAACTTAATAACAATCAAAGGGTAAACCAACTAACATGAACTACCTAATATCTGTACTGACATGAGATACGAGTATTTTATTAATACAAAGAAAAGTAAGATAATCCAATCATAGAAGCGTAAATAGTAATATTTATGGTTTTTGATTAAACGTATTCATTGTCAATAAATTGTTAAGTGGATTTTTTATTTAATTACAATTAATATAATTGTTATGTTACCTTCCTAGTTTCCACTTAAGTATTGCTTCTTTCCAGGGCGATTCCGGCGGTCCTCTTCTGTGCAAAGATCCCGACGACTCCAATCGGTGGTATGTAGGTGGCATAGTTTCTTGGGGCATCAAGTGCGCGCACCCGCGTCTCCCGGGAGTGTACGCCTACGTCCCTAAGTACATACCCTGGATCATGCAGCAGATTGAGCTGTACAACGACGACGACGCTAAGTCCGATTCGGATCTCTGAGACCAGGTGAACATCTACCATCCGGTAGATTCCAGACATCGAGCGTCTGGCAACGATATAAATTAAAACTCACTTATTGTGCCATCGTAACCAATCAATTTTTGTAGGCAATGTAAGCTTTTGATAGATAGTTTATTTTTGGGCGTCCATAGTTTGAATTTATTTTGCAGCTAGTACACGGCCTAACATTTAAGTAAATATGCAACGTAATGTTTTTTTGCAACAAAGATATTCAAATAATAATATTCAAATAATAATATTCAAATAATATTGTCTATTCTGTTTATTGGATTGCCTCACAAAATAACACAATGAACGCTGAGAGCTAATAGTTACGATGGTACAATTCAAGAGTAAAATACGACGTCTTTATAACATTCATTATATTAAGGAATACTGACAATCCACGCTTTTCGGATCGTCATTATTATTTATCGCGGACTTTACATAACATTTTGAATGGTAATTCGAAATATCAACTGTGTATTTTACGATTGACAATAAATCTTATTAATATTGACAATAAATATACTACGATTGACAATAAATAAAATGTGAACTGTGACAATAAATAATTGTCAAACGACACTAGAGTGTAGTGATATGCGCAAGTCGATTACGCAAGTGGCGGAAAATTAAAGTGAGCGATGGGAAATGGCAAGATATTTTTACATATCACTCGTTCATCGCGTGAAGTAAACTATTATCAGACGCTGTGATACTATGAAACCCTATATAACGTATTGGTGAGCCGATTGTATAAAAAAGTTTACCCGTGACGTATCAAGGTTGGTGTTTTTTATAACTTTGTGCGTTCATTTCGTCTCTCGATACTTTTTCTCGGGATATCTAGTTTCATAGTATTAAAATTGTGCTTACGACACACTTAATATATATACATAGCGCCGTATAAAATGTAAGGGCGTATACATAAGTGAGTAGGGTCTGAAGCTTTAGCCTAACTTTTAGGACATTTTTATATGAAGATCCTTTTTTCATTTCTACTCTTCGTCGATGTTGTACGTCTAGAGACGATAGCCCCGGTGTATTCGTTTGCTGTTTGGTGTTTGTAGTACTAGATGAAAGTGCTTTTATAGAAGTTATATAATATTTGTATTTGCAACACTGTTTGAGTGTTGTACGTCTGTTTCCACTAGAAGGAGATTTTATAAGCTCTAGAAGTAAGTTGTGTGTTCGAAAATAATTCTTCCCGTAAACATAAAATGTCTTAGATTTATACAAAAATAAACTATGTGTGTGTATTACATGTACTTTGGATAGTTTTTCGTGAGAAATTTGTAAATTTTATATATCATTTCACCGACCCTTTGCTTTGAATATTCCACTAAGTGAGTATAAATGTTGTAAAATCGACAATAAAACACTTTTGTGGAAAAACTAGTAACATAGCTTTAATAGCCTGTAAGACACTCGACGTGTTTTTAGTCACCGAATAAAAATATATTATAGTTAGTTATAGAGTCTCCGTGTAGAGTTTTATATACTTGTTTAGAACAAAATTGACTTTATAAAAAATATTAGAATATATTTTCGCTGTTGTAAAAACCTTTCATAAATGTTAACATATTTTATTAAATATTTCACGCGTTAGGCACTTGCTAAATAGTTACTGTCGCTCCGATAGGTCTTATCGAATATGATATCTAAGAACTAAGAACTAAGAATTTGTACCCGAAACGAAGACAATAAAGTAACGGCTTTTGGCAAGTGATTAAATGAATTCGCTCATACAAATGAATAGCAATTTTTAAATATTTTCATATATTGCAGTGAATTGGTGACGTTACATTTTGCATGTAAAAAAACTATTACCTATGTTAAAAATCTGTGCTCAAACTTACTGTAATAGCAAACTATTATAACATAGAGTATATTTCATAGATATATGTATATTGGCGTATGGACGACAACGTAGCTTTTACTATTTTCACTTCTAAAGGCATTACTTGTCATGGTTTGTTATTTGTATTTTTTTTTGAATTATCAAAATCATTTTAAATGGGTGATATGATGGTGAATATAGTTATATTATTATGTTTTAATTCTGAAACGCTTTAAGTGTAGAAACTACGTTGCCGAACGCACAGTAAAGGTTGTCGACTTCTTACGAGTCCCTTCTCAATTCGAGCTTTTCTACTAGTGTTAAAACTTGAAATTTTTATATAGCTCCTTAAGTGAAAGAGTAATTTATACATGAAAATAACATTTTCTAAAGAGAACATGAAATAATATATGAATAACAGATTGATTATATATTAAACGTAGGCACCATTATTGTTTGGTAGATGAGAAAAAATCTTTTTAGAAAGGTGTTTGACACTGTTGTGTGATTTCTAAATGTTCTCTCCTGAGATGTAGTGACTGACGTTAAATAGATATTTAATATAATAAAATTAATTCAAATGGCAATAAACTTAGGATATTCGTTTCAGGTAATTATGATATGGAACATAATATTTGGTATTGAGATACGTACTTAGCGGAGACAGAATAAAGGTTTAGGTTTCAACCCTCCAGTTAAATTCATTAAATTCTGACATTCATTTCTGACGTTACACAGTTATTTGCACTTTTAACATTAAATATGACGTCACTTGCTATGACGGCGAAACACAGTAAGGACTAAGTACACTACTTTAATTTCCTTAAGGGTTACAGGCATTGTGTAGCGGCCCTGTTAGACTTTATAAATATTTAATTATGTAATCTACTCGTCTGCATTAGGTTTATTGTGATTACTAGCTGATTGTGGTTGTAAGCAACGAAAAGGGTTAATATTTTCATATCTGAGTTATGTGTCGTGTACATAAGTGGAATAACTAAATAAGAATCCACAACATATACATGCAATATATACATTTAATATATATATTTAAATAGCTTCGTGTCATGAAATATAAAAAGTTTGTTAAATTAATTCTGGAAATATAACTATTTTAAAAGCCTTGAAACCGTTTTTATTAAATAGTGTACAATTCCTTTATTTAAAAATAATGAATAAGTTTCTAATTAACTACCAAGATGTACTTAGTCCTTTAAAAATTGTTGTTATAAACAAATCATTATTATGTTCTAAACAAGTTTATTGCCATTTAAGAATATTAATAGGTTAAGACTACTTTAAGAAATATTAATTATAATTATTTACTTATGTAGACCCGCTTTAGTGTTCTGTGATTGTCAATCCCTTCCTACAATCGTATTTTCTTATAATTTAACCCCCCTTTGTTTATACTTTCTGATCGAACGTAAATAAATATGGCAATACTGAAAGATCTTGTTAAAAGTGAGACCCAATGGTTGACAAAGTTTAGATAGATTTAGGTACATAATTATTGTTGTTTGTACTGAATGTTTCTTATGATACAAACTAAATAGGATTAACATTAAAATACTATATTTGAACACTGAAATAATAACATTCTATGATTGGTGTTGTGTTCCGATAACAAAGAATTAAAATGATGTACCTGCCTCTATTACGTTGTGGACGTAAAACTGACGGAGAATAAAGATTTTGATGGACACTGTGCATTTAAAGGTGCACTGCGAAAATATTACGGCTGTACCTGGCCGCCCCCACGCAGCAGCGCCTGATATACTCGGCTATGGTTCGTATTGACTTGGCGTATAGGTACAAAAAGACATCTAAACAGTCCTCGGAGACATCAGTTCGTTGACTGACAACGATTGACAACGATATCACTCAGGTTATAAATTAAATATACTCGTACTGTTCGAAATCGCAGTCGGTCAGTTTTACATCGAAATAAAAATTATTTCATGTTTTAAAAAAATGTTAATATTTTCTCGTAGATGTCCTAACTTCCCATAACTGTATTAGTGACGCTTCGTTATATTGATAGTGACTGTTTAGTGTGGAAACACTAGGACAATTATAAATAACATGAGATGCATTGGTATTTGGCTTTATTCGAACATGTTACATGTTCAGCTCTAAGTATATTATACATAAACATGTGGATGTACATGTTATGATAAATGTCGTATACACTGTAGATATTGCTGTTGGTATGTAAGTAGAGATGTTGAGTGTTCAAGGGGTGTCCTTGGAGTCGGCTGGTTTGACTCGCACTCATAAATTAAAGTTTATAAATGTGACAATACCTATGTGTCATTGTATTAGCGACTATGAATATTTTGATATAAAATCTAAAGCACTATCTGATATGGGAGTGCTTTATTTTAATTTTCTATTGGTGTGTATTAAAGAAAAAATCTGTTTTGAAATATCTGTAGGTGTTAAATTTGATTGTTTCTATGGTGTGAGGCAATGTGTACGATTAGTATTAATATGTCATGTTTCTATTTTTTCACCAGTAAAGCAAGCGTGAGGAGAAGTTTTATTCTTAAAGCTGTAGGAAAGCCGCTAATTCTAAAATATGCGCCAAGTAAAGGAAATTCTAATAACGTCCTATCTTTACGTAAATTCAAATTAAATATAAAAATATAAAATTGTATTATTTACTATGATTTGTTTCTTTCCACAAATGGAAGAAATGTAAAATTTTAACAACTACAAAAGGCCGATAATATGATTCAGCGAATTGTATTGTCGAGTGTTTGGTAATAGATTTAAATTTATAATCTCTTACTGAAATATCAAGTTGTATATGTTAGAAAAATACTGAAAATGTTGCCACTAAAGTTTAAAAATTTAACTTTGAAAAGCTGTCAGTTCTCAGAAGTGAATGATTATATTATATTGACACGTTACTGATTCAGTTGTCATTGATTAATAATAATAATTGTACTAATTTTACGTTACCAGATTAACTTCTTTACATGTGCATGCGTGTGCTGCCCTTTATTAGATGTTGATCGTTGTTATAGTATAAATGGCGTAGATATATCTGAATACGATCGTGTCATTAATTCTATTAATTGTATGTCTCGATGTAATTTTTTCAAACGAGTAGTCAATTTTAAACAAGAATTTTGGAATGTCAAAAATGTATCAATTATTTATTCATAGAAACTAAAGTATTATAAGGCTAACAAATTCACATTTGACAATACCACTATTTTTGACATCCATAAATCAAAATCGTGCAAATGATACAATAATGTTGCCAAAAAGAATAACTGCGACAATAATAATAATTATAAAAACTTTATAAAATAATTAGACATTGTAGAAGTGGTTTTGATACGAAAATATTTCATGTAGGTACAATAAAGTACGAGTGACAATAAAGCTTTAGATCTGATTTTACAGTTGCGAATAGCTTAAGTAGTGACGCGATCTGGCGATGTCACGTGCGTACCTACTTACTAAATGTTTATTATTTATATATTTATCAACAGAAAAGTTCTGGATATTATAAATTAATATACCTACGTATGTATTAGATTTACTGTATCTGAACGATACGTTAACTGCAAATATGCCTCTGACGCAGTTTATTATATGAAGGGAATGGAATGTGTAATACGCGATGTTAATGTGTCGATTGATCAAGTACAAAGTTAGGCCTAGGACTAATTCGAGATTCAGCCAGACAATTAATGATCATTCGTGATCAGTTATTACATAAGCATGGCTAGTGAAAATATTTGCAGTAGCAAATGGTTGAATGTGAACTGTCTATTCCATTTTCGTATTACATATTCCAAGAAATACAGTCCCTCGTATATATAGAGATGTAATAGACACGCACAAAATAATCTCTTATACGGCCAGATATTTTGTCATTCATGGATACAACAATATGAATATCTAGTACTTATATTAAACTTAATATCTGTGAAGTATTATATTGATGTTAAATGTTGTGCATTACATGTCTTGTAGTTTTTTACGTACTTCCAGCCTTTAAATGTTGTTAACAATGAACGTATTAGAATATCGGTGTCGATTTTATATTGCCGTTTCAGTATATTATCAACTTTGTCATTTCATTTGTAAATGAATTTTCCTCCATATATACGATTATAAATGTTGAATGTCAATGTCAAATTGTCAATAACCTTTGTATTAATGCTGTAGGTACTTCAAGCTTTTATGACGTGTGATTCTTCATTGTAATAATAATCAGTTGTACCTATAGTGAAGGTAGCTTGTGATTTATTAACGCTTGTAATATTTTTATAACTAACCAATAGGTTTCTAGTTTATGAAGTACCTATAAACTGTGCAGTTTTGTTTCTGTAAACCGGTACAATTGAGAAATACATTTGTTGAGTTGTTCAAAATACGACTTTTTCTGTAATTATACCGATTATTACACAATTCAACATTATCTATGTAATATATGTGTTTTTGATAATTCGATTGCTATTCCATTTATATAGATATTTTGATGTTAGTTTCTATGTCGGCAGCTGGGGGCGGTGTGGGTGTCGCTTAATAGTTTTGATTGTGTAGTTTAATTTATTCCTGAAGCTTAAAAATATAAAAATTACAACTGAAGACTTGAGTTTCATTTTGTCCTTACAGGTTTTACCCTCTATACCAGTGTTACCCAACCTTTATTGTGTCAAAAGTTTCAAAACGTATAATGAAACACTGAAATTCAAGTGTCGGGTCCACTTTCGAGGTGCTCCTCTTGGGTCCACTTTTGAGGTGCTCCTCTTGACTGTCAAATAGTCCCTCTGTGGAGCGTGGGCCCCACGTATAGAGAAATTGCTCTACACAAACATGTCAAACTTACCATGGTTAAAGAACCAGAAACATACTCCCCGACATATAGTGATTTTCGATCTCACGTTTTCACTTTATTATAAAAATAGGGTAGAAAAGAGAAATAAAACCAGCAATAAGTCTCATATACATTTTACTAATGGATACAATATAGTTACATAATCAACAATAGGTATAAATAATTAGGCGCTAACCACTAACTATAATTGTGGTTAGGACCCCAATAATATCTCGACACACATCAACATTTGAAGGGGCGAGGCAAACGAATTTCGACTAAAGCGAGACAATTGGGCGAACGAAGTCGTGTCAAGTGACGCGCTCTGCTTCTTACAAACTGGTATTGTCACCGCACATTGGTTCTTAATACATTGAAATAAGGATTACATTAGATAAACCTAAAACCTAACAACATATTTGAATCGTCTTTTTTTTTGCCTTAATTTTCATTAAGAACATTAGGGAAAATCATAATGTATGAGTAATTGATATTACATTCTGTTCTCTTGTAATTAGTGCGCAGTAATATTTAGGCTATTAAACACAAAGTAAGATTATTATTACATTAATATAGAAGGTAATCTAATATTATGAACGTTCTAGTAATTAGGTAAACCTAACAATATTTGTGTGCCTCGACCCCAGTATTTTTATACCGTAGACAACTCGATTTAAAAGAGTTTAAGCTCACCAAAAGGCATAATTATGCAGATACGAGCACGCATCAGAGACTATTTCGTCTAAGATATAATTAATGCTCCCAATCATATTTTAAAGTAATAATTGAAGAGTGAAAAAAATCTATAATCAAATACTAATTTTGATACCATTCTACAATTTAGTAATGTAGAATTTATGTCGATAAAATTACATGTTGAATGTCTAAAAAACTATATTTTAATAAAAACAACTAGTATAATTATTATAGATAATAAAATCAATGTTTGAATTTGGAACGCCAAACTTTCTCTGTGTCGTAATCTAAATTAAAAATAAATTGTCCCAATATGCTTCTGAATACAAAAAAAAAACAATTATGATTTTAAACAACACCACGGCTAAATTCGTATTTAACCAAAAATCTCTAATTCGCGCCCTACAATTATAAATAACCAAATTTGTAATAGGATGAGTCTAAATAAAGATCAGACATCAATAATTTATATGATAATTTGATTACGTTCACGTTTATAGGGTCGCGTTTCCTACTTATGTTAGATAGATACATGTGTATTACCTCCTGAGTTTTCATTCTAAAGTATAAACAAAACTACAAATTACTAATAGAGGCGACATATCGGCAACGTGTGATAATATTTTTTTTCTAGTATCTACAAGTACTCATTAAAACTCGCGACACGCCGTGACATGCGCACGTCACGTTCCCGACCGACCGCCGCCGACATGTCACCGAAAGTGCTGACATTCAAGTGTAATAATTTAGTGCTGAGATAGTACACAGGTAAATGTCTTACGACTGCATCGTCCTGCTTTTATCACAACGTATTACGGTCCATTTCGTTTTATCGCCAATCAACAAAATTGATTAAAATCAACAGCAAATACACACATTCTAGTTCAGTCTTGAGTATTTTCTCTAAATTGACTAATTGGTCGGCCCTTCGTTCCGTTGGTGACGAACGCAATATACGCTAGTTTATACAGCTATTGTCATATCATACTATATAGTTGTTATGAAAATCGATCCAAATGACACGCTTCTGAGGGTGTACACAAATTCATAGACAAAATGGCGCACTTTGAACTGTCAGTGGCAAATGCGATAAACCTATGCGTTATGGTTAAAATTTATATTCGTATCCATGTATTTCGTGACAGATTCAAATGTGCAATGTCGATAGACGTTATTAGAATCTGATTTAAGATAATACTAAAAAGACAACTTGGATCGATCAATGGAACAATATACGTAGAAACCTACAAAATTTCAGCTAAAATGAATCTACATACGTTTCAAATTTCCTGCACAAAATGCTAGCTAGAAAAAGTCCAAAAATTTATCGAAAAACTATTGCCTCCGCAAAAAATACTATTATTTTAATCAAAATATTCACTACATCGAATAAAAGCCGTTCGGATTATTACTCCCTAAATAATATGTTTAGAGAAAAAATGCTAATTTAGAAGAATATAAAGACATTGTTATATAGAGCTAAATACGCTATGGAAGGTCCTATTAAGATTTTAGACGGAACAGGGCCCCGAAAGTCAAGTCGACAAGGTTTGATACACTCCCTAAATTGTATACTTTGATACAGAGTATTTTAAATACACCGGCATTATCTATTAATTCTTGAAAACGGACATCCACGTATTGCGACGTCAAGGTATATTTTAAAATATCGTATGCTTCCTCGGTCTAAATTATCAATGCTCCGTATCAAACCGTACAAACCCATAACAAACTTACGGCACAAGACAAACAGATTTCAAGATACGAATAATTACATAAGACTTAAAACTAAAGCCTCGAGACTGCTTCAAATATTATACATGCTAAATTGTTCATAATTTATAATTAATATTAATCACTCATATTGAGCTGTATCCGCGTTTGTATAATTTCAGTATCGCGTACGTGTTTTCGGTTTTATCTCAATGTCATCACATACGATTCGTTGTTATACATGTCATAAGTCTCCCTGCGGTTCATCGGCGTGTGCTAGACCTAATAGCTCGACGACTGACCGATTTACATTCAATCCGTGATTTATAGATTTTGACTAATTTAATACAGGTAGGTACATGCACACACGAAATTGAAATTCAAAGTACACTAAAAAGATACAAGAGCGGACGCGGTCATGAATGTCTGCGATAACACTTGTACGGTCACAGGCGGTACCTACGCTATGAAAAATATGAAATGTTCAATAACAATTTAGCAGATTGCTAACATATATATATCAAGTTTCACATATACATCTACATTAGCCCCTTTTGGATTCGAAACAATTGGCCGTATACAACCGCTACGTATTCTACCGAAATGATACGAAACACAGAGACATACGATCTGTGATGTGTAAATGAAGGTACCCAAGTACATATCCACGTCTAGAAACACCGACGCCACAGCTCGCAGTACGTCATACCAGGCGACGTCCACGGTTAAGGATCGACGCTAGGCCCGGCCGCGTGTAGGTAAATCAAACTAATAAACCTATGACGATCATCGGGGGGGCGTGTGTTTAAGAAATTTATATTTGAACGTAGTGTTACAGGCAAATTAATTCAACCGCTAAAAGTTTGTCCTATGTATATATGCATTAATATTGTATAATACGTTAGCAACCGCAAATATAAAAAAAAAAAAACTAGGACTTCAATTTAGAAAAAACAAGGAAAATTTAGTTTAAAAACAAGACAAAATAATATTGCAGCAATAGCTAAGTAATATGAAGTGAATGTAGGGTACATGAGAACCAAGTAACAACAATAATCAGATTTATACGAAAAGTAAGAATTGAAAAGACGGAGAGCGAATCTCAATACATATGACCGTATCGGGGTGTTTCAAAAACCCATGACATTACATATAAAATATCCAGGACATCTCAGGACACTATAAAAGCCGGGACACGTCCTGGGTAAACAGGACGGTTGGCAACTCTATAATATACGGCAAACGATTTCACATGGCGCACACTCCATCCAAATACTTAGTTAAAGTTTCAAAGTTTTAAAATACCTCCACGGACAACTCCGAGCCGATCCTTAAAATAACGTTACCTACAAGAGCCATTTTGCATCGGGCAGATCGTATAGAATATGAACAACATCATCAACAAACGAATATCAGTAGTATGATCGTAATAATAATAATAATATGAAAAATTCAATTTATCTTTTCAACACATCAATGATTTTTATCAAATATTACATTGAATTATAATTCACTTAAATATAATGATATGATGCAAGCGCCAAGTTATTATGCTACAATTCTCATCTAAAAATTATTACATTTCTTTAAAACTTTTCATACGATTATAGCCTCTGTTATAAATTGTAAGCAATGGGAGCCGCCATTAATCGCTAAAATACAAATATATAAGAGCACTTTTAAAAACAATTGACTCATTTTAAAATTAAATAGAAAAAAATATTTATTTTTAAAACATGACGGTTTCAACGTTTAAATTGTATTCATTCAGTTTTTTTTACCGGCTTTCAAAGCCTGAGGACCAAAGGCGTCAAATAAAAACTACAAAAATATGTGAACCTCTATGCACCATATACTATATGATGAATAAAACATATTTTATTTGATAAAAGGTAAGTCGAGTAGGCCAGGAATGAACCTAAAACTTTGGTTACCCACTTACAACTATGCCGGTACGTCAAACCGTATCAAAGTTAGCGAATGATCTTTTTCATATGTAATGAATACATAATATTATAATGGCAATGTTTTCGTAATTACTTGCTAACAACACACCTGCTTATTTTATGTTTCGATGGACACTACGCACATTATACATACTAAATACTTAATTGACTATTATAATTGAGTGTTTATACAATTGACAAAATTTTTAAAATTCTAACAAAATTTCCATAATTTTTTACTTAGTAGCTCACTAAAAATGAATTATTTAAATCACTGATATAACGACAATATACATTAAATTTGAATAAAATTGTGGGTAAAAGTTTTTTTTTTACGGAAATATACTTAGTATTTTTTAAATTTGTTTCACATATAAATCTTAATATATAAGCTGCTTATGGAAATCTGGTTGTTTTCTGTCGGGAAAATTGAAAGCAGTTTATAAATAACCCAAAAATACCTACCGAGCTACACTCGCTAGACGGCGCTGTGGGCGCGTTTTCAAAACGAGATAGTGACATGACGGCTCCCATTAGACATTTTCACAAAAATACTAAAATCTCAGTAAATCTACGAATTCTTTGTAAACTAGGTAGACACATATATAAATAATTAACACTATTAATATTTCAAAAGCGTTGCTACATAAGTGTTCGTATGGCGGTCGTAAACGAGCAACGTTATAGCAATGCGTGTGTTCATGCAATATAATACAATTGTGATCAAAAAAATCACTGAATTATTATTAAATCCTTTACAGCACGATAAAAATACCGCCCCGTGCATGGATCTACACGAGGGGATATTTCGATGGGATAAGAGGGTACCGAAGCATGGAGTAGTAAGTGTACTCCGTTGAGAATCACCCTATGAGAAAAGAGTAAAATAAAAATCTTTGGCTTTTTCGATCGGGGAGTGTTCCGTGAACACGAATGAACACAGCCTCACCACAATCAATACTGTTCAACACCACGGCCGCGGCTCACTGCGCCGCGAGCGGCGGGACGTCCGCACCGAGCGTTTTTTAAAAATAGAACCGTTACTCGACTTTATACTTGCAGCTCCAGCGAGACTCGCTTGTTCGGGACGCTGCACGCTGAGCAAGAGCTGTGTTGTCATACAGTAGCTTATAATTATACCATTTTTTATATGGCAGTATAGTATATAGCTTATAATTATACTGTTTTTTAGATGGCAGTATAGTATATAGCTTATAATTATACTGTTTTTTAGATGGCAGTAATTCCGAATATCAAGAGTGTGTTTACCATATGACTGTATGAGGATTACACTTACGCTGAAGATTTCTCTTTAGTAAGCGCACACTTTAAAGACTCCGCAACAGAAGATTGGCACACATTAAACCTTGTCAAGCGCCTTTTGGGTCCGAATTACTTGTAATCGGTCGGTAATTACCTCTGTATCAGAATCACACTCGGCTATGGTACAGTGCCAAAAGTTAGTTAAATAGAGGTGAAACAGCAATTTTTAATCTAGTGTCAGAACTCGCATACCAACATATATATGAAATACTGGTAAAATCATTGCGAAATTTCTGTCTACTGACGCTCACATTTTTTTCAGTTTTGTCCTCATTTAACGACCTAATCACAACTTCAATTATCTCGGTTTGAAAACTTTGTCGTAACTAATTATTTAATTAATATTAACAATAGATACATTTCAATACTCACTAAACACACTAAAATCTTGTTATCAGCACATTTCTTATAGATAATCACGCGAGAATGACAAAACACGACCAATACAAATTTTTTCCTCCAAACAGAAGTGTTATTATGAATAACTTTACACAGGTTCTAAAATCAAGTGGAATATAAATATTAAAATCAAATTTAATAACTATGCTGCATTTCATGTTGAAACAAAGTGGCAAATATGAGAAAAAAATATATATTTAATATTTTAAAAATAGTTTACGATTAAAATACAAGTAAAAATGAGTCATAATTTTTAAATGCATCTTATTGTTTTAAAACTACAAAAAAAAAACAAGTATCACTAAAATTAGGCCGACAAAATAATTAAATGTCAATAAATTAACATTTAGAAATCGAATCCAGTCTCAAACGAAATAATACTGAGTGTGGTAAATACACCAACAGAGAGTGAATTGTCTGCCTTCCCGTACCACTTGGTTACGATGCTTAGTAACCATCACTAAAAGTATCATAATATTATAAAAGATGTGAGATTCGAGAAGAAGTATCTAAGTGAAAGGAAGACAAGTTCAGCGCTAACTTCGACCCTATTACAACAGGCACAAGGCTGGCGACACACGAGGCACGGCAAGCTGCGGTGTCTCGTGTATCGACAACAATAAGGTCCTAAATATAACTATGGAAGAGATAACAGATAATAATATCTTAACAATAATAGCCTAAGTCTTAATATTCGCTGTTTCGTTTTTCTAATGTATCTATCTCATAGGCCGGAAGGTTCTAGAAACAACATATTTTCATAATAATAATAATAATAACATTCGTTATTTATAATCTCTAGATTTATAAATCACACAAACACACACCACACGCGATTACCGAGCAGCACGCTCGATAACTTCGACATAAGTAATTATTTACCTTAAACAATAATTTAGAATATATTTCGTAGTTATAAAACGCCCATTACCCAACGAACATAAGGGAAAAAAAATATATGTGTCTTTAAAATACCTACACCTAGAGATTGCAAATAGACGTGAAAGGAAAAATCCACAAGCACAATATATTGTGTATTTCAAAAGTACCAAGTGATATGAGCATTTGAGGTCACATTTGCGTTCAATTTACAAGTCAAAATTAAAATATGGATAAAAATTTTCATTGTTATGAAATGAATTAAAATGGAATATAGATAACACAATATCCTGTCTTAATAAAATATCTACTTAGACTCGAGGTCCGCAGCCAATTTAGACAATCCGCCTGCGAGAGCGAACGCTCGTGGCGAGGACGGCTTGTGATCGCACTAAATAAATTTAATCCTTGTTCCTTTAACTTTACAGTTCGAATTGTACTTTTTTAACATTTATAAAACACTACAGTTTATGTAAAAGATTTTTCCATGTACTTTAAATATTAATCGATCAACAATAACAATTGAATCAATATGACTCCAATGTCACTGTGTTTTTTACCTAACTTCCACCAGGCAAGATATATGTATCGTAGAACGGAGGGTGAGAGGTACTTTAATTAAAACATAAAAAAATAACCCCGGGTGATCATAAGGACATGATTAATTTATGATTAAATTGGACCATATAAGGAGTGATTACATTCAAAATAAATCCAACACAAGCTGAGAAAACGTTCGTTGAAATAATTGCAAAACTTAGCTTCATACTAGATTCGCACGTTGTTCAGATACCATCGTGGAGTGAGAGATCGGCTGCCACGGGCGCTAGCCGGCGTGGTGCAGCGACGCGAGGAAGGCGGGGTCCACGGACGCCACCTTGGCCGTGAGGAAGGCGTGCATGCAGAACAGCAGGCTCTGCAGGATCTGGCACTCCAGCTCCTGGGGATGCACATGCACATCGACCACGAACACGATCTTCACACGCGATACGAGTCGTGTTCAAAAGACATCATGTCAGTGTCACCACACAGATGGCGTTACAGTGCATTACGATTCTCTTTCCTTGATGTAGTGATAATAAAGAAGGATAAAGTTTCTTTAATAGACAGAAATTAAAATTGATGTTTTGATAACATCACGCTTGTGGTCTCCGAACGGGTAGGCCGAGGAGTGAAGTTAACTCACACGTTTTATCAATAACATAAAAGGTTCCACCATGAAATAGGGAGTGAATGTATTCGTGAAGTTTAACAGAAATTTCATCAGCTGTATTCCCCCTGTGCAAAAAAAAGAGTCAAAGTATATCTATATTATAGTCATTATCATTAAATTGTTTATCGTTCAATTAAATTTTGAGATATATTTTACAGTTAAGTATTAATATTTTATACTGTGGTTATGTTCACCTTAGTCTCGATAACTTTAGTTTCCGTGTCCTGGAAGTGTAACTTGAGCTTTGATTTGCCATCGTCGCTGGACCCGCGGAGCTGCGAAAATCTGTAACATCAAAGCCGATCATACAAAATATGTTTAAGATTTTTTTCGACTTCCATCGCGCCACTGCTCCTTTCAGAGTGAGAGCGGGAACGCAGACTGTGTCTGCCACGCCGACCAAGTCTAAGTTGATAGAAATCACACGCTTTTACACAACAATTTTTAGTGAATCCCAAGTGCTGCGGGAATGCGTGTGCGATGCGCATTTAATTTAATTGTAACGGCAGATTGCAGCGCAAAATTTAAGCGAAGCGATATTACAGACGCACGGACAGAGTACGAAGTGCGCCGCTCCGTACCGGTAGGCCCACACGGGCGGCGCGCCGGCCGCGCCCTCGCTGAGCGCGAAGCCGGCCGCCCAGTCCAGCGTGAGGCCGGCGGCGCGCCCCGCGTGCACCACCGTGAACGTCTTCTTCTGCGCACGCACATGCACAGATTTATTTAAAGCATGTTCACGCCGGCTCTGTACCCTTGCTGCGATACATATGAAGGATGTAGTAGGACAAATTCATATTAAATACATATTATTTTAAAGCGAATAGGATACACGTTGAATACATTTTTCAATATCGATTGACACTGACTGGGCTACTGTGTTTACTTGGCAGTCGATCGAATCGAGTGACCGACTGATGATTATAATAGCGCTGGAATATATTTTATCATCAGCAAAATTAACAGGTTGCAAACGAACTTGTAATAAATACAGATTTAAATAAAAAAATAATGTAGTATTCACATTACAATTCTTCCGTCGCTTTAATAAACGTATTTAGGAAGACCCATAGTTTTACTTTTATCAAAAAAAATCGAAGCGCAATGTAACTGCAAACGTTCTTTCCTCACCATGGGATTTAAGATAACCATAACATGAACAGAAAATAATACATGAGA
>DWEI01000585.1:0-20819 GCA_018245875.1 Mysoria ambigua
TGTTCTGCATTCCTCTGCCTACCTCTTCGGGGATTACAAATATTCATATATTTTATGGACATCATAAATTGATATATATTCATTTTCTGCACCTAAACATGATATTATTGAGAGAGCAAAATATGTACATACATATACATATGTAATTTCACGCGATGTCGACACTTTCATGCCTTGATATAATAAATCATAATCGTGTAAAGTTACATAAACTGTACAGCGGCTGTTCGAGCGCGCAGAGCCGTGGCTCAGTTCAAACATTAAAACAACTCAGTAGGCAACTTTTGATAAATTCATTTAAAACCCATTGACATGTAAATTTGCTTAATCGCTGAATATAGCAAACGGACATTTGTATTGCGAAAGATTAACATGGACTTGTGTGATATGGGTATTTTTTTAATTTTATTACGCTCTTTAATATCAGGTTACAGAGTAATTTTAAAATATACTGGCCCATTGGTGCCGTGGTTAGTGAAGCTGACTGTTGCGCCGGGGGTCGTGGGTTCGATTCCCACCCAGAATAAATGTTTGTGTGATGAGCACAAGTATTTGTTCTGTGTCTGGGTGTAAAAAAAAATATTTAAGTGTATATTTATATGTATATATGTAGTTTATCAGCCACCTGGTTACCATGCCACAACAAGCTCTCTTGACGCTTAGTTTGGGAACAGATGGCCGTGTGTGGAGATGTCCTAAGATATTTATATTTATTTATATTTAACAAGACTGGTGGGCATTACCAGCTTAGTTTATATTCTTGTTATATGAATACAATAATTGTATTTTTAATGTATAATATTATACTTCCATAATTAAGCACTGTATAATATATCTATGTATTTTTTTCACTTTAGTGTAATAAACTGTATTTATCTATAGTAATTATCATATATTTGCCCTCAAAAATTTTGTTAAATTATAAATAGAGGCTTAAAAAGAGACTTCTTAAAATTCAAATAGAGGAGAGATACCTTTGGGCGTGTCTTGAGGGTGGGTGTTGCTACTATTTGTTCTTCACTTCTATTCTATATAAATGTCTAAATGCGATAACAAGCAAGCAAATAGCTCCATTACTTATATGCGAACTTATTTTTTACAAAGTATTCTTTTATGTCTCTGCCGTCTAATAAATTTTACTGCTAAAATCCTATATTAGGCATCATCGTACTGGCTCATAGGGATTAATATCCATTTATTCATTTATTTATTTAATAGGAATATCTCGTTGGTCGTGTTGGTTGCAAGTGCGACTGCCGATCGGATTCGATTTCCGGATCGGGCACTACAAAATTTTTCCAATTTACATTTTCTACTAGTAATAGTTCGGAGTGCCCAGTGTATGGCAATAGGGTCACCATCTGTTGTATAGTGAGACGTAAACGTAACCTGGTAACGGTAAACCTGGGTGTGTGTGCATTCTTGTGTCTGCCTCTTCGGAGATTACAGACGTGAAGTTACATTTTATTTAATAAGTCACCATCAATCTGTACAGTACTAATATTTTGTTGCACTCGTTATCACAATTGCAAATGTCAGTTCATTTGCGCTGATTGCCAGAACAGCCACAAACGATGATATCATGTATAACATTACTAAAAACAACATTTTATTAGACCATGTGTAAAACAAATGTTTCAAAATCATATCCATGTTATACTTCGCGTTAGGACGTGCCCGGGCGTCTGCGCCGCGTCTGTGCGCGGCCTAATTCACGGGCTCGGATAGTTGATACACTGTGACCCAATTGATACAGCTGCTCCTTTATATTGTAATCCTGTACGAGCGCTCGGTACTCGATGTTTACACGGTTTCTTATTAAGTCACTAGCGTGTGTGTCACTTTGTTTTCGTTAAATGTAAGTATGTAAATATTCATATCGCAGACAAACAACTGCAACCACTTGTCTGTTCATTGCTCGTATTTATGTCCATATGAAAATACCTAAGCCCTCCCATAGCTCATTAGACACATTAATTATAATAGACAACTATAAAATATACACCAATGCTGTCAGTAGTAGAGATTGAACATAAAAATGTAGATTTTGTACACATATAAAAATATGTCGAATAGATTAACTATATCCCTAAATTGTCACAGTGCCATCAAAAAAACTCTCATTTCAAAACTCAAGAAAGCAGATCACACCATTTATACGAACACACGCAGGATATAACACCCTAATGTTATTGCCACAAGGGGAGCCATTCATTAGTTTACGACGCCAATATATTTGACTCCATTCAAATCGCTCCCAAGATGAACGCACAATACAAGAGGAAATTCTGCGACCCTTTGTTGGTTAGAAAGACATTTGGGAGTCTTTGTTGGATTTTGTGCTTTAAACGTATTATTTCTTTTATATCAAGGACCCAAGAACAATGTAACGTATGTCTAACAATTCCTGACAGACAGAAGTGGGTTCTAAAAATTTTATTTATCTGCACTTGTATCGGATCAAAAGGACAACATATCCGTTAGTCAAAAGCTTATTAGTCGTTCTTAGTAAAATGAATTGGTAGTAAATGTTAAATCTTAAATCATACGAAAACGAACTATCTGTGACGTATAATGATAACTTTTAAATATGTATATAAAGTATGTAATATGTATTAACTTCCTTGCTGCTACTACGTCAAAAAATTAATGCAAAATGCCACTTATTAATATACTCGTGTTTACTTTAAAAATGACAACAGAAATACACATCTTGATTGGTGTAACTTTTTCCGTTAATGTTAATCAAAGTTTACCAGAATAAGACAATTTCCAGCATACTAGTGCAACTGAACTGTAATCTTCCCCGTTACAAATTGACGTATTGACTGATGGTTTCCTAGTGCAAGAATTTCGGGTGTACGGCAATTAGGCCAATTTGCGTTACAACGACTGCTGCTTCGGCAATTAGAGGAAACGATCGATTTACGAGCGCCAGTGGAGCGTAAATCAATGTTTAGGGTCGCTGACTGATTTACGACGTCATGTCGACGGTGGCGAAAGTTAATAAGATCTTATGTAGAACACGCGATCAACACTTTATAGATACCTATCTAACATCTAGATAGAAGCTCTCCTAACTGGTAACCTTGAACCCGAACTGCGCCGAAGCAAACTTCCTTACACACATAAACGAAGTTCCTTCATCATTATCGTCGTACATTTGGTGTTTCTCACGAAGAGGCGCAGAAGCTTATCCGAGTCAGTCACGATGCATTCAAAATGACATTAAGTGAAATCTAGGCCGACGCGTAACAGGAGTCGCCGGATCGGGCGCAGCTGACGCATATCCACGTCAGAAGTTGGACTGGAATATTTGCGTACATTATTATAATACATCGCAGTAACTGAATATGTTTGTGGTGCTATCTGTGTACCGTCTCCTCCCATCTAGAACTTATTAGGTTCAGTAACTGGACCGGTCGTGATGTAAGAGAATTCTGTTTAACCCAGTTATTTCTCTACTTCGAAACACTATCTTCCGGTGCCAACGCTTTGACCGTTAAATATAAGCATGGCAATGAGAAAACTAACATTGTAACATGACATAACTATCAGTAACATCTCTTTTTAGCAGTTCACGCTCGGACGAGAGTCAATGCTCATAAACAGAAGGGCTAAGGCTATAATGTACGATGTAAAAATTGGCAAATTGCGCACAGTTTAAAAATACATTATGGAACACCTCAAGTGAGTATATTTTTTTAGAAAACGCACAGATACATAAAATTGGAAGTACCTGCCTGAATTCGACATATGCAGTGAATAATTTAATCCGGTTGACTATAACAACTGTTTACTACGTTGTGCATGTAGCTGATCGGTGTTGAAATTTTACGGAAATACACGGTGTAGTTCCGATTCTAATACACACAGAATCGAGGAAACGGTATAGGCACCTCCCTATCCATTTATATCTCTTCCGACTTATTATTTCAATTTTATTTAAAAGACAATTAATTTCATAAGTTTGATGAAAGCAGCCTTCTTTCTATCGCTTGGTCCATTAACCTGCGCTTACAAATAACCATCTAAATTCAATGAAACTTGGCACGGAGTCAGTCATAAACCAATAACCATATTCAACAGCAGCTAATCGATTTGGATATATGTTTGTTTCCAACTATCCAATCTACCGCAGTGACGATACAATTTTCGATTTATTTCAAAATAATACTGTTCAATGGAGGAGAGAATCACAAACAACATTATCGCTTATTGTAAATTATTCCCTGATAATCGGCTAGAATACAGACAGATGAAGAAATCTCGCGAATGTACCAAACCCATTAGGCGATCCATCGCCACGACTACTCTACCAGAAGTAAATGACTAAGAAGATCAAAAATACCTGTCTTAAATCGATAACACGATGACCACCCTAAACCATAGGGATCAAATTTATGTCATCCAAACGGAGGCACAAAAAATAGTCGACGACTGAAAATATATTAATAGTAGACCAATGTCCAGTTGTAGAATGATACAAGGCCGCTAACGACGATCATCGGTATACAGTTACCACGTTCTACACAAGCTGGATGTTCTACACCATGGGATTGTGTCCTTATGACCCGATCGAGTAAAAAGAGAGTCCTCCTCGTCCGTAATCCCTACATAGTGTTACTGACAGCACAGTGTAGGAACCTACCTACTTCATGATGGCAAAGAACCACAAACTACTAATCAATTTCTCTGCAATCGGATATATGTACAAGTACATATATGCAAAATCTGTATATGTACAAGGGTCATGGATAAATAGAACCTATAAGCTGCGAAAGGTTTATTATTCCACCAATCCTCGTCACCCAAATGAGACTAGAATATTTCCTGGAAACAGAAGTCTCCACTCGATGTAAGTAGTGCAGAGGCCTCACTGATAGATTAATTGCATTACGTCAGAGCTCTGTTTAATACGATTAAAATCTGCAACGGCGCGGACAGCGCGACGCTCGGGTTACGTGCGGGTGTGAATTCCGTTTTAACTATTTTTATAGGCCGTTTCATGCGACACTGCGGTCGTAGAGATTCATCGTGCGGTGCACTTCTGTTATATTTAGGTGATAAAAATATATCAAGTAATTATGATATGCTTGTAAATACATTATTATACAATACTTTAACATACGATCGTAATTCCAATTTCACCTAAGTACAATTATTATAGAGTAAGCTGGATTGACTCACGTTTGTTTTATCGGGTTAACCCAGCTAATACAATAATTTGTATGGCAGTTTTTGTTCTGTATCTGGATGGGTGAAAAGTTATCTGTACAATCTATGTAACTTCACGCCTGTAATCCCCGAAGAGGTAGGCAAAGGAATGCAGAACACTCCCACGTTTCACCATTTACGGTTACGTCCCACTATGTAATAAATGGTAAGCCTATTGCCATGCTTTGGGCACATATGCAGACTACACATAACCACTAGTAGAAA
The DNA here is from genome assembly GCA_018245875.1 of Mysoria ambigua. NCBI lineage: Eukaryota > Metazoa > Arthropoda > Insecta > Lepidoptera > Hesperiidae > Mysoria > Mysoria ambigua. The sequence continues at coordinate 5,443 of DWEI01000585.1, forward strand.
CTCGAAGTTCGAAAATTTTGTAGTGTTCAACTTAGGAATCGAACCCGGAACCTCCCGATCGGCATTCGCATCAGTAATCAACACGACTCCAAACAACCTATGTATAGACATAAGTTTGTAAGATGTAGGGAGTTCATGAGATGTCTGACATAATTGCACAATTTGCTAGCTTGAAGTCAAGTAATGGAATGTGAGTTGTCCCAAGATATTATGATTATTTCAATGGTTTTTATAGTTATTACTCTTGACATGAACTATCATGGAATAATTCCTTGTAAGCTTAATGGCTAACAGTCATTTTATAATATAATATTAAAATTAAAAGAAAAATTCAAAACCCTTCGATACCTTGATCCACTTTGTTCTCCTTTCATTCGACTTATGAATTACATACATTCTCTGTAAATACTGTGCGCTCTTACGCAAAATAACTATCACGGATCGCTACAAAGCTAGTGTAGTCTAAGAGCTACCGAGAGCTACCTCAAAGTGGAAATATTGGAAGAGAATTCTAAAATGCAAAAGGGAATAATCCTCAGAAGTTATGACAATATTTTAACGGAATTTGATCGTAGGAAAAATACACAAGAGCTATTATGATCAAATAAAATGAACACGCTGCTGAACTTTCAGCCAACCAGTATAATTTCTTGTTCTACGTCTTCCCCATGATCGAAAGGTCTCCCAAAGTGATAAAACTTATTGATATTGAAATAATTTTTTTATTCGTCAATTATGAATAAACGCCTTTCATCTTCCTCTGTAAGAGACTATAATGGTGAATCTGTACCTTACCTTACCTGTCATAAAAAAGGAAGACTGATTTGTAAATGTTTTTTTCTGCCAATTTAACCATTCCCTCGAATATCGCCCGTCCGCACCACAACACAACAGTCCTATCAATAATTTGAGTTTCTTCCACACCGCAGCGAGTGCGTAATGATAATTGGTAGGGTGTGGCGCTGGTGCGGCCAGGAAAACACTGTTTAAATGGGACCCTGCAACGTGGGTACAGAGTAGACCAGTACGGAAATGGAATAACACAAAGGGCTTCCGAAACTGAAGTGGAATATATAAGGTTTCGTTAAAAATTTCTATTTGACGTCGATTGTTTACAAATGGTTTTCTTTTTGACGACATTTTATATGGTTGCCTATGAGTTCAGAACACTCCCACGTTTCACCGGTTACGTTTACGTCCCACTATGTAATAATTGGTGAGCCTATTGTCATATATCGGGCACATATCCAGATTCCGAACCACTACCAGAATTCTAATTAGATTTTCTAGCAAAAAATTTTCTAATTAGATTATTGATTTCTGATATCCAAAAATAAAATTACATGGTACTAAAAAAGTTAGATTTCTAATTGGTAATAAAGATGAATTTTGAATGCAACAGTGAATGTATAAATGATGGTCTACTCGTAAGAATTCATTTATCTTGCATGCCTTTGTATGTGGTTAATTCGACTCCAACACTTACCCGATAACTGGATTCAGAAGACCCTAGCACTATACCATGGTAACGTAGGCGCAAATCGCATCATCAATCCTTCTTATCTGTATGGACTTACATTTTTCTTGTCAAAGCTTACTACCAGTTACATCCCTTAAACCAAATGACAAAACCCTTTAACTATTTACGACCGTGATAGCCTGTCGTGATTTATGGAAACGATCTAATAATTTTCTCCTTTGTTTTTTTTTTAACTTCCCAGAAGACAGCAGTTAAACGAACGAAAACCAATGTGGTTTTCGTTACCAACATACATACCAACGTAATGGTCATTAATCCAACATCTGACCGCGCCTTGATGAAATTAAATTCTGTAACAATCTTTAAGTGGACAACTTTAATTGCGGGTCAAAAACAGGGATTAATCACTAAAGCCTTAGCTGTCTTTTAATTTAAATATAAAGTATAATCCTATTAACGGGCATCATAAATATTTATCTAATATTTGTTAGCTCTATATAAAACTACTCTATGCCATATTTCACGCCTCGAGAGCTAGCCTGCAATTATAATAATTTACTAACGCCGAATATCTGTCAATCTGTATGTCACATGGGCTGTGGTTAGCGAGGAACGAATTACATGCAATGGGCGGGGACGCAGTCTAATTTCTTGTTGGTATACAAGTTACGAGTACATTACGATATTTTAGTCCGACTATGGCCTCGGTTTGTCGAGCATTGCTCTGTTATTTTTTATTAATTACCGTTTTGAAGCTTAGTTCTGCCTGAGTTCTGTCTGACTGTCATATTGCAAGTCATAATGTAGGTTGCATGTTAAACTACGTTTAATGAAAGCGTAATAGAGTAAGGTATAGGGTTACAAGTACACTATTGGTGAGTTAATGTCTATGCATTTAAAAGTAATCGTTTCATAGTCAATAACTATATGGGAGTAGCTAACATATTGCATGATACCATCATTGATGAATCGTGTAATCTAGTACATTTCGCTGACCGGTGAGTTCATTGATTGGGGGCCTTGACTGCTGAGCTGGAGGTTGTGGCTTCAATCCCCAAGTAGAACAAAATTTTCTACGATAGCATCTATAAGAGATTCAAAGTCTGAAACCAAAATTATTTTTTTACTACAAATTTTGGATATATATATAAAAAAAAAATAACAATGAAGATAAATATCTTGGGATATCTGCACACTCGACCATTTGATCCAAAAGTAGGCACAGCCTATACTTTAGTACAATGTAGAAGAGAACGTAGGCTGATAATTACATACACGTATAAATATACTTATACATGTAGGTGAAACGGTTTCCTATCCAGACAGTATAAATGCTCTTTTGTGTTTATTAAAATAATAATTTGTTTAATTTTGTGTTTATTTTTAAAATATTTCATATCGTTACTCTTTTACTTAAAAAACGTTCAGGTATTTTATAGGTAATTGTAATATATGTAACATCTTCATCGTCCCTACAGCCCAAAAATGACCACTACTGGACATAAGCCCGAATATAGATTCCTGACTTCGACATTTTCCCGTGACCCTGAAGAGATCGTTGGTTATGATAGGTCATATACACCTGCATGCTTTCCTGATTACATGTAAAAAACAAAGGAGTGCATTAATAAAATAACCTAACAAAATTTTTTTTTTCATCCACTATCACATCATCATCATGAGCCTGTCCTTGTTCACTGCTGGATATAGGACTTCCTAAAGGTTTTTGTTCATAATCCCCACGTTGGGATACAGGGATCACGCAGAACGGCTTCTCACACCGCCTACGCTGCTGCTTGTAAGTGCCTGTCGGCAGCCACTGTTGATAAGAAATAATAATCAATAATAGATTTTTTAAGTGAAAAGCTATGTCCTTTAAAATGTCGCAAGTTTTTCTCGACCGAGGTCGCGTCCCGAAACAGTAGCGAATGAAAGAAATGTTACACAGTTAATTATTTGTCGAGGCCCCCATGGGACCTTCCAAGTAAAAAGATTTGATTTCATTCTCATTTTGTGGGTAACATATTCCTTTCGTTTAGGATTAAGTCGTAACACCGTCCTAGTGTCTTAGTGTGTTCAACCATTAAACTTTAACTTGGTGTCGCATTGCATGGCACTCGGAAATGAAAATACATTCGGCGACTGCCCCCACTTCAGATGTGTAGGTAGGGTTCGCGTTGGGAACTGCACGTTTCAAAACAAAGTACATTTTCTAACTCCTTGCACGTCACTAACTGCTACTAAAATGTACCAGGTGGCAACCCTCCAGGAAGCATAATTTGCTTAATTAATTCAGTCGGCAGCACACGTTACGTTGCCAGCTTTATTAAGATGTTAACGAATGAGCTAATGAGTTTTTAATACACGGATGTTTAACCACAAATGATGTTTTGATTGTGTTTCTTTAAATGTTAATTACATGTTTTATTGTTGAGCGCTAAAGATAAGTAGAATTGAACATGGAAAAGGAGATACCGTTTTTTATAATACGGAAATAGAATTGCAAATTGGATTATTACTGGTTATAATTTCTATATGGTACTTGCGAATAAATGATTATATGAGCGCGCGGTTCCCAGTAGTTGGATAGTTTACGACTAGTTTACAATTTATTTAACAATTTTATAATTCACTTTGGAAATTCACATCAAAACTATAAGTAAAAAATCAAATAGTGTCCGACGCGGAAATTAAACCCAAATCTTCCCGATTGGCAGTAAATATGATCAAAGATAAAAAAAAGGAATATTCAATCAGTATTATTATTTGTAAGGCGCATACATCATCCTGTTAATGAAAAATATATCCTTTTAGTTAACAATTTTAGTCGGATTTGAACGCTCTTCTTAATAATCTATACACAAAATTAATCTACATACTTAAAACTAGTTCTGAACTATATCGAAATATTGCATACAATTTATCAAGCTGAAGTGCGCTCAAACCTAAATAAAACACGGCCTGACCCCCATAAAACCTAACCCGGTGCAAGCTAAACCCCCATTAACATCCTAAGCCATAGATATCCGCTCATACGACACTAAAATGCAAGCATAACTCATTGGACGGAACATAAAAACGAATATTGCCATTTTTTAACATCCCAAATAAATGACATCACTACCCTTACTAAAATACGTAAATTCTAAATTGTTTTGATTTTCTGTGTAAATACTGAATGCATCGAGTATTCGTTATTGAAATATGTTGCTGGGAAGAGCACAAAATACGCAATGTATGCTTTGTGAAAGAAAATTCGGTGCAATGTGATTCAAATATTTTCCATCATGGCGTCGTGAGCAAAGCGCGCGAACGAGCCGAAACGATTTTTCATATAACGCCCCTCTCCGTCTAGTTTAACTGTTTTCAAAAAATAGAATTCAATTTTTTTAAAGCTTCAGCTTTTTGTGAATTGATTCCGTATTTTTTAAGATTTGCTGCACTCACTCCTCTTTTGGACTTTATTGAATATTTGCATATAAATATGGCTTGATGCTAACTTTTAAATTGGTATAAAGACGAGTATTTGGAACGATATATGTACTTACCATTATTACGTACTTTAATACGCAAAAAAACTCGACTGAGCATAAAATAAGAAAATAGAAAGCAACTTACACCCACAGAACTTCCCGCCAATGCATTCCTTTTTTCTACTGAAAGGGCAAGGGCACTCAGCTATACATCCAAGCCGTACCAGACGAAACCTTAGCAAGTAGAATTAAGTGAAATGCTCATGCCACGTATTATTTTTTATTTGTTTTCAGTTTAGCTCGACTTTAAATGCTGACGGGAAGCCTGTCGTGTACTTTTATACAACTAACGGCCAACTTTTCAACCGTCAATCAACGTAATGATTAACTAAAACAAAGTCTATAACTATAAACGATGTTTTTAACATTAGAAGAGAAAAAAATGACAACTTCTACGAAATCCAACTCTCTAACACCGGGTTCGAGAAGTTTAACTGTAACTACCACTATTAATAACATTAATATCAAAATAAATTGAAAGTACCAATAAAAATTTCATCAAAATCTCGCAAGAAGTAACTATATGTTAACATACATAGAAAAACAACAAACCGATACTTTTTTATGCCTTTGTCTTATCTTGATCCTAAATGGTTCCAACTATTTCCTGTCAAATAAACCAGAATTCGGTCTATTGATCGATTGATAACATTCTTATACTATATATGACACAATTAGTGTTTGAGAATATTGTTAAAAATTGCACTGAAACCGGGCACATTTACTTAGGATGTCTTTATTCTCAATTACGCCAACTATTATTCAATCATGTTATTATGGGTTACAATCGAGTAAATAAGTTGACTTCTGTACCAGCGAGCGTTTGTAATAAAATAATTATCAATATTTCTAATAGGTATTTTAAAAGCTAAACGCTATCACAATGAGAAGAACATTTTATGGAAACCTTATATAAATGCACAGTTCACATTTAGTTTCGCCTTTCTACATGATTATCTAACGATTCACACATTGTGTGGTAGAGTTACAAAATATTACAGTTCCTCTGATAAATAATTACTTAATTACAGCTTAAACCGACCGCACATGAACCGATCCCGCGGCTCATAGCGGGCCGCTTGAAATAAAACGCCATTAAGAAATTTGCACACCTTTCAGTAAATCCGGAGGCCAGTTGATTTTTGCTTTTTCGGTTAAATTTTCGCCACGAACTTTGAAATTTAAATAATGGCACTACAATACCAAAACTTAATTATACTAAAAATCACTGGCCATTTTTTGACTGCAATAATACCATTCATGTTTGCACGAATATTTGCACTTCAGCCGTTAAACAGCAGTGCTTAGGTTTGTCATTGAAAGTACTACTGCTTTTTGGCAGAACGGAGAGTTTCAGGTGACGGTTTCTGGATATGTAACCAATAGGTTCACCGACTATTCCATAATAAAAAGTTAACGTAACAATTCAAACGTGGGAGTGAACTACAGTCATCTATGGAGTTGTTTAAAATTTAATATATTTTTTTAATATAGTTTTTCGATATCTTTTAGTGCAAGTCTGTGACTAATTTTAGTAAATTTCCAAGGTTTTATCGTCTGAAAACAATTCCGTTGTATTATATACTACTGCAGTTGTTTATTATAATGCCTAGGAGAAGACGAACATACAATTGGCGATGAATTTTTTTATGAATTTTCATTGTTTTGGATATTATACAGCTGAAAATTGTCAATTACGTTTTTGATAGATGCTAGTCTAATATATGAAAATCTCGTTTCAACGTGGTAGTGGTGGCTATAAAATGTTTTTTTATATATGCAGTAGGTCTGAGAATAGTTAGTAGGCTATTTGTGGTTCTCTTAAGGGATAAGGGTGGCTCTATTCAGAAAAAATAATATTTTTGACGAATTTTTTTTTTGCATTTTTTAGATTTTACATCAGAACATATCTGTCATAAAAAAAAATCTAATCCCATCTTTTATTTTTGAACCGCAAATTTCGTATTTTTGTAAGAATTAATATCCGCTTTATATTTATTTAATAACCAACATATTCAGTGGAAATAATTTCTATGACATAACGACGTTTGCTAGTCGATAAACATTTAAGCACTAATACAATTAACTTTTAACCACTAATAAAATATTGCTTTTAACATTTCCCAACGTTCGCTATGTACTAACCACTTATATTTATTAAACACATTCTCGAACTCTCAATTCGTTCCACGTTTGATAATAGCAGTTCATAAGCTGCCTGCAGAGCCACGCTGCCGAAAGTCGTTGAACAAGAACTATAGTAAATCGAAGGATTAGCCGTGATTTAGAAATGGTTTTATAGTTTTACACCGCTCGCTCTAACCACAATATAGCCTTGGCGAATGTGTCTGGAGTTTTAACTGCGTTCGCGGATACCTGTGCTTTGATAATAATACGTTTACTTCTAACTGAGGATAGCAACTTAGTAATTAACAAGGATGCCATCCTTCTCTACAGTTCAATACCATCGTCGTCGGTTGATGTCCATAATGAGGGTGAGCTGGCGGGCTGGAGATCGCAGAGCACAGCTTCTCCTGTCACCTATGCTGCAGCCCACAGGCGACAAGGCCATTACAATTCGTTCTTAAAGACGTGACAGAAATCAGATTTGAAAGTATTGTCTTTATCATTTGTATTATTATATGTACAAAGAATACGCGCTTCCAATAGAATCTAGTTAAAATGTAACGTAGTGACTTCGACAAATAACAGTATAATTAATATACTTGAAGTAAATGCTTCAGTCTTTTTGTGTGCGTAATATATAATATATGTATCCTATTTTAATTTAATATATTATATTACCCTAACGTTTCAGTTTTTAAAAATGTATATTACATTATAATTATACCGTTTTTTTCCTTTTCAGTCAATGCTACATAGCCAGTGTGTGCACTCAAGCCACTGACCCATTTCCATAATTCGGAAATTAAACCAATTACATGAGTAAAATAAATTTGGAATAATTTCGCATTGTTCGATATTTAAATAGCGGTTTTGCGTTTTTGTTAAGCGATGTAACAATAATTATTTAAATTGAATTGTGTTATAATATTTTTTTTCAATGTAAAAAGTGGGCCTCATGAGAACGTACGGAATCTTTGAAAATGTCATTTTTTTATTTAGTTACCGGTAGTAAAGTGCTCGCTTCGCTGGAGATAATTTGAAGTTGTATCATAATTGTTCATTAAAAATAAAATTATTTTTATAACTTCATAACGCTTAATCTACTTGAGATATTCTATTCTCATTTAAATTATTAAGGAAATAATTACGGAATGACTTGTAATTTCTGAAATAAAATAAACATGTAATTACATAAAGTATAAGGTGGATTAGAAATGGATGACAAGAAAGGGGATTAGTTTACATTAGTTATAAAACAATCCATAACCAAATAATCAGTTGTTCGGGTACATTTTATTACTAACAAAATCCGACATGGTATTCCTGGGCATAATACCTATATACTCTATATACTTTCAATCAATGTACTCTATTTACATACTCCATTTCTTCAAAATAAGCCTAGCTGTTTTAATGTGTAACAGAGACAAACATACACATAATTATATAAACGACGTATTGTTGCACGTTGTACCATCAGTGCGAGCTGGTCGCAACGAAACACCAAGTGGGTCAGCAGCAACCGCGACTGTCCTCGGCTATAACCGACTGTACCTAATCCTTTTCGTTCGCCCTGTTCTACGACATCCATATTTATAAACCTTACAATGTTATTCGCTGCTACATCTCTTAAAATGCAAGCATCATTTCTTTTCGATATACTGAATATTCTTTACTTTAATTTAAAGATATATTTAACCTACGTCATACAATGGTATGACAGATATGAATACTGTTATATACTAGCATATTTTTTCATGAGATCTTCTATTTGGATATCTGAAAGATTCTATTATGGACAATTTTTTACACAAAAAGTGTTGATTTGTGTATTTCAGACGTTTGATTTTAGTCTATTATTCCCCTTTCTGAAACCCGAGTATTGAAGCTACGCTTGGAAAGCGCCTGGTGGTTGGTAGCTGTTAAATGATCAATGTGCGCTTTGACACTAATTTCGCCCTTGTGTACAGGCGATACTGTCGATTATTCAATGAAGTTCGTGCAGATTCAGGGTGAAGCGCAAAAATATCCGTTACACAAGCGAGCATGAATGCGTCTTAACGAGACACTGTAACTGGGATTCGCATGAAAACTACCTTTCGGACCGTACGATACGACGGCGTTCCGGGTACGACAACGATCGTTAATAAACACGAACGTAACTAAAAATCGTGGTATTTATTGCCAAGCTACCTGCGTTTCGGATATGTTACAGTGAAACCGTGGAAGGGTGTAAATATTTCCTATTGTTTCGAATTTCCGCTCGTGACAATACCATGCGTTTTGCTTAGAAAAAATTTAATTTGCGCCACTCGTAAATAAGCTATCCTCGTCATCAACATCAGGCTAAGTTCACTGCTGAAAATAATCCTCCGCTAAATTGTTTTTGCCTTAAAATCAGTGTCGCTTGACCCAATTAGTATGAGTAACTAATAATATTTTTAGTTAATTTGAAATTTATGATAGGAGTATAGATAATGGAATACTATTATCATTAAGGTTAGAAACACAAAAACTCAAAACACAAAGAAAACTCTAAGAGATACAGGTTTCGTCGAGATGTTTGTCTTTATCTTTATAGTTGTTTAATTTTAACATTGCAAAGCCCACAATCCAGCTCGACTACTAGATAATTGGGCGCACTGTCAACCGCTTGTAACCTTACCTTAAGTGCAACGAATCTTTAATGAGTATATAAATAGATCATTAGTTCCAGTCGTACGAAATTTCTGGTGTTCATTGTATTTATTCCTCGTATCCTCTTTCCTTCAGCGGCAAGATACAAAATGCATATTTCACGTAGAAATAAGCAAGAAAGCCGGTTTATATCTATTGCCAGCTAACACCGATGCACTCTCCAAGCCATAAATCAGCGTTCCAAGTTATAAATTTCTTTTACCTTCAAGCACAATAACTATACCAGTGGGAGGAGCTGCAGTCGGGATTTCGCGAACTCATACAAATATATTGGGGTAGGTAGCATACATTACAAATATATGCAGACATTACTGCTTTCTAAATAATAACTTGGGACAACTCTCACATAATCGGAACGTAACATTATACCTGTAATTCCCAAAGAGGCAGGTAAAAAGTGGAGTAGACTCGCACGTACCGCCATTTATGTTTACGTCCCACAGTGGAATTTACGGTGAGCCTATTTTCATACATTGAGCACAAATCTAGACTTCGAGCCGTTACTAGAAATTTCAAATAAAAAATATTTCATAATAATACCTGAGGTCCTGGGTACCAATCCACGGGGTATTGGTACCCAGGACCTCTCCATCGGCAACCGCTCTCGCAACCAACACGCCCAACGAGGTAGTCATGGTAACGTAGCACCAGATGAACACCTGATCGGAAACTAAGCAAAACTTGTGCTATGATAAAAAAAAAGCTTAGGTACACATATAAATGACTGGTCCATTAGTATCTGATTTTTATCCGGAGGTCGTACATTCGATTCAAACTCAGAATATTTTTATTGTAATGCGTAAAAGTATTTCCTTAATGTCTGAGTATAATAAAATATATATTATATAAATATATCACACCAGATCCCTTATGGGGTAAGCAGAGGAGCTCCGAATGTTATACATATTACCTTACAAATCCGTCGTGCTTCTTACAAACATCACTCTCTTCATACATCCATGCCAGTTTTAGAGTGAAATGTAAGGGTTTAAAAAAGATTTCAACTACAAAAATTGTTGGAAAATAATATGACTTGTGAGCAAGAACAATACCTCATGTATTTGCTACGAGCTCACGTCAATTTGCTCTGAATACCTGTCAGATAGGCTAAGCCTGTAAGTGCCAGGGGCAGAGTAAGCCGAGGTCTGAACAGTGTTCCCTCCCCTCGCTCGTAAGCCCGCAGCCAGTGCCGGTAAAGCCGCACCGGGCACTGACACCCACTGCAGGTGACGTATGAAAATATACCTAAAATTTTATTGTTGCTATATTCGTCGCGACTTCGCTGCTATCGGGAGCACGGGAAAGGATCTCGTATAATCGCAAAACAAACCGACACAACCCGAAAAAACACTCCTGAGTTAAACAGGTACATACTAATATTCTATAACGCACCGCACGGAGAGAAAGATTTGCGAGAATCGCATCCTACAAAACGATCAGACATTTGATGGAACATTTTTATTCTACCACATAGTGTTCAAATTCAATTCCAATCCGTACCTATATACCTACATGCCTGCATGTCCACCACATCGCAACGGTGTTAATTTTTCAAATCATATACCGATACAATTTAACATTTTATACGCGATCATTTCCATTAGTCCATTCAATCGTACAGTTTAAAGGGCGCTGCGCTATATGAACACCAGCACGTACAATTACAGGAGCCGCTGCAATAATGCATCACTAACGAACGGCAACCGATGCACGGCGCCCCCCGTCGGAATAAACACCAGCGTGTTTTACGGTATCCTTTAATCATTGAGCCAACGGACTTTATTAGTCAGCACTAGTCAGTAGATAATCACAATCTCTGTTTGCCACGAGTCGCTCGCCAAATTCGTCCCTGTACACAGACGTATTGCCACGTTTACTTTTCATAGATGTTTAGTATTTCTTCTATGTGAGGCTGCAGTTCTGATAAGCTTCTATCACCTCGTCCACCTATCCAGCCGTGATGAAGCTCCGCTACCTGACCTAAGACGTCTCCCGTTTGATCGAAGTGCACACTACGAAGTCTAACTCATTATGCTGTATAACAAATGTTTATAAATTTTCAGCAGTGTGCAAAACATATTTTATTGGATAAGGTAACATTGTAACATCACGCTTATAATACCCACTTAGACTTACGTTTTCGTCTTACTATGACATAGGTGCCTAGTCAATTGCCATAAGAAATAAGGAGAGGTGAATAGTATGTTTTAATAAATAAAATATAGCTCTATTCAGCTCTAATTTCGTCCATTGATCCACTAAGTCCGAGGAAATATTTAAATAGATAGACAACGACTGACAGATGATATTCGGACGACCGATAATAGCATTATATTAATATCACTTAACATAACATCACTATTAAATTTTTCCATCTTGGAGTTCCTAGAAATATCTTATATGCAGTCAGAAAATATTTCCGTAGTATTTATACATAACTGGTACATTACTTTAGCTGAAAATGTGTTACATTGAAAATGTTAATCTAATTATGATAAAGAAATAAAATCTGAACATTCAAATCACGGACTCAACTCCATAAAATCTCCAACTGCCATATATCTGCGGGGGTTGCTCCCCATAACCCAAAAAGCCTTCAATGGGGGTAATTTACTTCCCCATGTAAATAAAGGTGGCGAAATTCGGTGCATATTCCCGCGTACGATCTATTGCTTTGCTCTGGCACGTGAGTGAATTGAATAAGTTGATATACATTGCTGGCTGACGCGCTTCATCCGCGTATAATGTACCTACTAGTAATGCATAGTATATTCCAGCTCGTAAATTTACCGAAAATCCAAATTCACTTATGTATCTAATTTGTTTATATGGAAAAAATACAACACATGATTGCATATTATTTTTAATATTTCACTATTAAACATCAATATTGTACAAATAAGCAGCTAAATACCTATGTTTATATATCTTGAATTAATGTGAGTGAATCCGGTAGATGTAATGATTCAGCTGGCTGTAAATTACAGAAGATCCATTAACTTAAGCATTGAACAAATTGCTTTTGAATTGAGGGCCTCCACGTTCCATGGAAAGCCTCTGCTCGAATCCAGTTTTTTTTTATAATTTAATAACAGTCATTAAAACGTTCAGCTTCTTTTGAGGACGGTTTAAAAGTTATCTCAGTTGGGTCTGTACCTAAACTGTGTCCCTCAAAGCCGCAATGGAAAATCATGAATATAGTCCGAAATATTCTAGTCGATGACTGTAAAATATTTAAGACAAAGATTATAAAATACTGTAAAATATTGAAAAAAGACACAAAAAAAACCTGTAATATGTTACTTAGTAGCAACTAACATTTTTTATTATATAGCGTTTAACCGCAAACCTCCGTAATGAAAATGACATTTGCGTCCTAAGATGGAGCATGCTTATGTAAGAAAAGTTTATTTACTCTTGTTTGACGAGCCCTAGCTCGCGTGTCTGCACAGTATTTTGAGTGTAAGAAAATTTTTACTACAACTTATACAGTATACATGACATTTTTACATAAATAGGTATTTAAATATAAACAAAACAAGTAATGTACGACACATAAATCGATACACACGCACGTGCGACACAAATGGCAGACGCATTGCGAGGTGAGATTGGGGAATGGATAGCTGTGCATTCGATTTTGGTAAACGTGAAAAATCCGGCCCGTTGCTGCTTTCGAAATTATTCGTGTCTGACGTATCTCTCATACACGTCTCATTGTTGTTCCACGTGTGTCAATAACTATTTCATAAATGTTCATGTTTCAACAGCAATGCGAATTTCTTCTAGATTTCTTCTCAATGAAACGTTAAAAACTTTCTATGGATCGATATAGGAAATTATAATTTTGGAAGATATATCTTTACATAAAAACCACTTGAAGAAGGTCAATAATCTGGAGACAAAATATAACCTCATTAATTCTTAACCGCTCCACGGAATACGGAACGAAGAAAAACTTTGCCGAAACAGGTGACTGTTAAAACATGAAATAACCACTCCTACCCACCCCCACACAGCCCTACACGCAATCCTCAGGATTAAGTCAATGTGTCATAAACCTTTATTTGCTCGCAACCGCATCCTTAAGACTAGCAGACTGATATATGTATATTATGTGACATTAAACCAGTTTGTGAACAACAAATATATGTATATACAAATATCACTTCTCAATATAAATACATTTCCGAAGTAGTTTTCGCAGAAATAGTCCCGCTAACCGTGTCAATGATTGTTAAAAATCCCTTAACCAATTACCCGTTTCACCCCACGTCCAATAGAGATCGTATACAGAGGCGATACGAAGCGATACCAACACAATTTACCTACATCACGTATTGACAGCACAGGGACGACTGTAGGGTGGCCAGCTGATAATAATTACACAGACAAATATTTTATCACCGGTGTAAAAATGAGAAAGGGCATGCTCCGATGGTTCGGTCATACTGTGAGAATGGCTGTTGTAAGAACGACGAAGTAGATATATACAAAGAAAATGTTGATGAACTCAGGTGCCGAGGAAGGACAAGACTCACTTATCTTGATCTAATAGGCTCATCGGGGAACGTCTCCGAAACTCGCGTTTGATGTATGAAGACTGTACGTATGAAGAGTGCATGTATGATAAGAGACAAACGTGTAGAATTCAAAAAACTCTAACAGACGACGCTATGTTCTTTTTGAATCATCTCCCGAAAGTTGAACAAGTTTTTTAAAAGACAGCACATATGATAAGATATATCATATACTCATATTTTACACGTTTTTTCTCCTATATTACATACTGTCTTCGTAGGCGTTAGGCACGACACATTAATAGCGTCATGTCGATTCAAACTCCCCTCACGATTCATTCAAAATATCTGTCACAATCCCGGTAGCCTGGCGACTACATCGAAAAGCATTCCAGGCACGTCCCTAAAAGAAATTATCGTTCAAAAACACATCAGTTCCGACTAGCGGCTAGATTTACCCGCAACGCCAGTTTAATAAACTCCAATTTGTGTTAGTTTCCCGTGGAATTATAAAAATGTCAGCGATAATAACCGTACTGTACCGAGGGCTAAATATCTCTCCCTTTAGAGAGCCGCCGTCTGCATCTTCCGTATTAATAATTCTTTTCACACATGCGAGTCAATTTCGGAAACTTCTTATTCCTCCATAAGTCTGTACGGGATATATTGTTATAAATACGACTTATTAATCGTAAAACGTAACAAAACGACTGCAATCCCTAAAGAGGTGGGAAGAGAAGTGTAGAATACTTCCACGTTTCACCAGTTACGTTTGCGTCTCACTATGGTATAGGTGTGTTATCATGCACCGGGAATATATCCAAATTTATCGTTTACTGAAACAGATCATCGGAGCGTGGCAGATCATACGATACATTTTATATTTAAAGGGTTATCACGAAAAGCGTATGCATAATCATCAACAAATATCTTACGCGCTACAAAACGCTACAAAATTTTCTAATTAGAAAATTTTCTACTAGAAAATCTAATTAGAATTCTGGTAGTGGTTCGGAGTCT
>DWEI01000586.1:0-20816 GCA_018245875.1 Mysoria ambigua
ATTTTGTTTTTTTTTTAAGAATGTATCCTTCAGAATTATTTTGAGACTGTCTTGTGAATAAGTCCTGATTCGATGTAGATGTTTCAAAAATAACGCAGTTATTTATAAAACGATATAATGATCTACAAACTATAACTCGACGACCGCAACCGATTTGATTTTTGGTATAAATAGTAATACGTAGCAAGTCGCTTTTATTCAATAAGAAACAAACGGTAATAAAATGTCTTAAAAACTCCGTTTATCTTTGATTTATTTGAAACTACAACGCTTTTCTGGATATATTTAATTTCACTTGTGCTAACTAAATTATATGCTGCCTTGTAAAATTATATCTACATCATCAAATATAAAATATCGCAGTATAGTATATATCAATGGAACTTACCGTTGATCTGTCCGTCTATGGCAAAGTTTAATTTATAGTATCTAATATCAAAATCGCCATATTTGGTCAATTCCATAATTATAAGCCTTTTAGGGACACAAAACGGTAGTCATCACAGTAATCATACATTTGACCAAAATATGTACAAAATTCTCACTAACATTCCTTCGATATAAAAAAACCTTTCAATTATTTTATTGAAGGATACATATAAAAAAGCCCAATAAATTATAACCGTTCAAAAATTTGCCCGAATTTGGAATACTACAGATTTCCATTCTTACCAAATGAATTTTTGTCGCAATTTGAAATGTGGACTATCATATACTGTGGGTAAGCTGAACAACAAAAACCACAGTAAGTCATAACTATGGTGGTACAATTAATCGGCGTCCTATAATGCGATCAGCTCGACAGTTGCTTGATTACTATCGGTGTATGTTCAGCGCAAACCCCAATAATTCCAATTAGGTCGCTGGCGTCCTAATCGGCACTCACCTATCAAAAAATTTCAGACTAGTTACAGACTAATTGTAATTTTCGGTATTACTAAATGTCGTTAGGGTATTTTTTCATTATAACTAACTGTAGTTAGGGTAAAAAAAGACGTTTTAATTTTTTCTCTCTATTATATTTTTAATTTTCAATCAATTTTAATTTTCAATCAATCAAATGCATTAAAACATCGTTTTGCAGTTTTACGCGTAGAAATACACTCCTGAAAGTAATACTATGGCCGTGAAAAATTTCCACGACACGTTTCAGACAAATCTAAAGTCAAGTTATCATGACACCAGCGTACGTATCTTGCCATAATAATTTCCCGTTATTCTCGTAAAGTAACGCCCTACTGCGATATAACATCTTGAAGAAAACGAATGAGTAATACGCGTACCATATGAGATGAAAAATGACTAGACTTCCGTCAGAAAACTCATACTACTGGCGTCGAAAAAAACATTAATTTCGACACATCGGTAAACTCGGCGCCCCGGCTCGCAATATCCATCACGGAGACTATTTGCATAGAGGGTGATAAATCTGAGGAAGAAATCTTATATGTAGACGATATTGGTACTGGCTGTTATAGCATCAGCAATGTATCATGTCGGATTCATTTGCTGACTTATTGCCCTATATTCCGCTGTCGAGGACCGGGATCGTTCGATACTGGATATAACTGCGTCACTTACAGGCATTGCAATTCCTCGTATCCGGACTTCACGGAGACTTACAAACTAATAAGATATTAACTTTTGTGTCCGTAAAAAAATAATATCACGCTAGTCTTAATTTGCTCTTCTCTTCTCTTTTAACAATTCTCGCGGTTTTTCAACATTATTTTTTTCTAATTTCACTTTTTTTTTATTTAACGATCTGTTTTCTCTGTTAATTGTTAAAATGAAATTATGGAGATCATATTTTGAGTCTAACAGATGTATATCAACTGGGAAACGTATTTACTGTTTCTGTCAAAACAAAAGAACGGTATTAATTTAATTTCTTTTTCACTTTCACCTCAATAATATATTTAGGTACTAATAAAATGTCTACGGTAGCCTTTAATCTGTAAAGTTTAATATAACATTAACAAACAGACCCTTGAAAAATGCTATGATTTCAAATTTACTATAATGTATTTGTAATGTCGTTTTACCTTAAGATGGATTATTCAGAATCAGGGTTCATACATAATAATTTGACGGCTCGTTTAATATTAACATGTCTCATAGTTGTATAGGATCTTAGAGCTGACGAAGAAACGATAAAACATAATGTTTAGTAAGGAGAGATTGAGTATAACGCTGCTTAGATTAACTACATATTTACATTATACACGAAGTATTTAGTTTTAGAAAGTAGAATTACATAAATAAATATGTTTTCTTTTCATCAGAATGGAATTTAATATTTTAGCAGATAAATTACAGTTCCTGAAGGTTTAATAATAAGGAGTGGAGTGTGGCCACAAAAGAAGTCGAAATAAAAGGAAATCTGCTTTCTCAGGGTTCATTCCACTTTTTGTTATTATCCTCGGTTTCTTTTCCAGCTACGGTCAGTACGTAGTCACGAGTTCCTTGCTTTAAGACCCACACTGAGATTTATACCCTAATGTTACATTGTAATAAATACAATTCTAATTTAAAACGCTTTGTTGATGTTTAAACTGTATATGTATTTAATATATTTATGTAAATATTATGTATTCTAAGTATTTAAGTACATATAAATTTTGTTTAATTTCAAATAAATAAAAGAAATTTCTTCAGTTTCAGGTGAGTCTTACCTCTTGGCGAGGGACTCTAAGGTACTCCAATATAAAACTATAGGAATGGTTGTTGTATGGATTGATTTATAAAGTTATTTATTTTCAGTTCTGAATTGGCTGAAAACTGAGTCTTTGGATGTAAGTGATCGAGACGGATTTCATTTATAACTAATTTAAAAACAATTGAAATTTTAAGTAATTGGACAATACTGATTATACCTGTAATAACAAAGCCGATAATTTTTTCGCTAGATAACTTTTCACGGTGAACAAATGACCTTTTAATTAACTTTGTTCCAAACGATATAAGCCTGCGCATTCGCAAAGTCTATAAATGAAATCCGATCCTTCGAAGCCTAAATTAACCAATTTCAATTAATCTCGAGCTTAGCTCAATGATCCGAAAACAGAAAGTCGTCGAAATTAAATTCACTTTTCTCTTATGTTTTTTTCTGTCTTTTCATTTGCGATGTTTTTTATTATTATTTTCACACTGAAAACTTTCCGTCAGCCACGATCGCACTCTCCTAAAACGTTATTTGTTTTATTTCGTTATGTTTTACTTTCCGCCTTAATCGTTCCATATGTGTCTGTGTGTCTGTACTATTTCTTTTATCACTGTTAGCTCTACTTTACTCTGTCCGCTTTGTCTGTTGTGTCGTTGTACTAGTTCTCTGTCATTGCCTGCCGTATCATTTTTAGTTAGCCCTTTTTCAGTTTACTGTTCAATGTAATAAGCATTTGCATCTAAATGTTCATGTAGCTACATATTATTAATCTTAGATAAATGTATATTACCAAATGTTATATTAGTTAGTTGTCGTAATATTTAGCGAGCGGTGTATGTTAATATACTGACATCTGCAAACATAGTTAAGCGTCAACAAATTGTTCAGCTTAGCCATGTTGTCAGCTAGTAAATCCATGTTCATTATTTATCAGCCTATGTCGCAATTATGACAATAGTCTAATTTACAATTAATTAGGCTCATTAAGCTCACGACAAATTCACGTACGGATAAGCAGCTGGTAATTTGGAGCGGCCGCAGAGGGATCGAGCGAAATGCCCGGAAACCGCAAGGATATTTAATTACACGCCACAGGCGCGGTATTATGAAACTACTAAAAATTTCATAAGTTCCTGAGCTTACAAACCTCAAAATATTGATCGTGCCTCTCTCTCATTCATGCCAACGTGTGACAAAGCCCGTTTCGGCACACACACACACACACGCACGTGGTCGTACACGTTCTACTTAAACCGTTTCGGTGGGTGGCAACTGACAATGGGGGTTAGGGGCCATTTAAGTACACCGCATGCGCACTGACGCCTCCGCCCGCTTAAGCGCTTTACTGTCCTTTCAAACGTTGAACTAACAAATAAAGTTCAGCGCTCATTTCGCTTGCGGAAGCGGTAGCATATCCATTGAGAAATGGTATAAAGTAGAAGTCATATGATAAAATATGCGATACTATTTAAATACTATGCTTTCCTTAAAGATAATTATAAATTATTTGTGCGCGGATTCGAGGCAAAAGTTTAATTTATCGAGGCTAAGGGTCGCGTATTCGGCCTTTATAAATAAAATTGTCATTAACGGATTTCGTAGTAACGGCCTCCGGCCGAATCGTTACTCGCGGCCGGTTTTATTATGTCCTCGGGGAAGCTGACTGAAATAAAGATCCTTATTGCCTATCCGTAGTATCCACCATCCTTGCCTGGCCACTCCTCATACGCTTTTTTATACTAAGTCACCTATAAACTTTTAAAACAGGTAAGTCGTAGCTTAAGGAACGCGAGCGCGCACCGAAAAGTCAACACCTGAAGTCCAAAGAAGATTTCTTTACTGCGATATGAACAAACGTCACATAAATAATAAGTCGTAACATTTATAATGCTAAGTAATATATAGGTAATAAGGCATATAAGTATTATTCTTAACAATTAATTATACTAAAATGTTCTATTGCCAGACAATTTCAACTACAAGTACATATGTAACTCAAAAGACCTACAGACTTACCGAATAGATATTTCTATATTATCATCATCTATCTTAAAATCGATTTATAGCATCATGAAAATTTATGGGCCTATGTGTCAAAATAGCGAAATATCAATAAAGCGATTCTCGCACCCAAGCCAACTTCTATTCTCCGTTAAAGTTGTGGCCACACCGCAGTTTTAGATCAAAAGCATTCCACAATAGAACTATTTCAAGTCAGTACGTCCGCGTTCGCCGCAATCCCAACTGACTGTTAATTCGGTGGGGAGATTCACGTTACGGTTCAATATATCGGCTTTCCCAGAAAGATATGACAAATAAAATTTCAACTAACTTATGTTCACGCTGTACTGTGTCTTGTATTGCATGTACATCCGTGGCCGTTGAAAGCACAACGTCCTCTGTGCGGTGGTGCCCCTTGAACGAGGAAAAGATGAGTTCGTAACGTCAATCTATTTTCCCCCGCATTGCGTATTGCGATGCGTACTCGTACGCGTCAAATTGCCGTGGCAGTCGGGCCGCCTACACTCCCTACATGCGCGCGTGTTGGATTCTTTTAACAAGGATTCTATATTACTTTTAAGCAATTCAAGAGCACATCAATCATTTTGAATCAAGCTGGTAGAAGCGATGGATGTTTTAGAGCTATATTCATGAGTTGATTCAAGATAACTTTTATACGCCAGAATGAACAACAGTGCAATTCTCTGGTAAATACAGGCGACATTCGAAATGTTTTCGAAAATTCATTTGTACATTATTCGCAAACTGAGGTCATTCTAATGTGAAGAGAAACATCTTTATTATCGATCAAACTACGTACCGATTCAATTCACGTATAGATTTTTCGATGAATTTCGACGAACCTGACTAGCTCAATTCTCCAATCTAAAGATCCGAGATTAAGTCTTCGTCCCGACATCGATGCGGCCGACGCGTCCTCACGAAGGTGAACCCCAGATAGGTCGGAAATTAGTCGAGCCATCTCGAAAAACGCTAACGTAAGTACAGCGGGCACATTATTTAAACACATATATACTCTAAACAGATAACTACAATTTGTGTGTCTGTTTGTAATATTAAAATAACCGTGTTGGTACATATAACGAAATATCATTTTTTACCATTTTTATCTGTCTGTTTTATTCCGGCATATCTCTTGAACGACAAGTCTGATTTTGACAGAACTTTCACTGGTAGATAGCTAATATAATAAGGAGTAACTAAGACTACTTTAATTTTAGAATTTTAGAATTTCACGCGAAGGAAATCGCATACAAAGCCAGTGCAAAAATTTAAATACACATGAAAGCTTGATCTTTACTATACGGGATCGAAAGGTTCATGGCTCGTGTCAGCTGTAAATAGGTAATTAAGTATTTTATAGCTGATTCGATTAAACGTTTATTTCGATACATATTAACACTACGCTGAAGAGTTTTAAAAGGGTTATATTTCAGGGTGGCACGACGGGGCTCGTTGCGATCCGGCTTGATTGTTAATTCGACGGCAAAATTCACGTCACGTACGTGTAAGAGCGCGTCATAAACAATTATTAACGGGCAACGTAGCACCGAGTACATGGACATATGGAGTGTTCGAGTGAGTTTTTAAGAGTTCGTTAATTTGAAGTGGACGCCGGCGCCGCGCGGAATGAGGCAATCGGTTTGACCACTTTCGCTTTTGAACGAACTCTTATCAAAAAATGGCGACCGTTCCAGTACGGTGGGTAGGTACGATATTTCCCAACTCAAATGTCCTTCAACATTAACTACGTTAAATTACTGCCCTAATTTGATACGTATTTAAGTCTAAAGTCTACTATTGTCTAATATACACACTTGCGTTATACGATAGATACAATTTTTTTATTTTCAAATCTACGTGTCTGATAACCTCACCCATAGCAAGATTTGATGATATGCAACTAACAAAAGCAAAATTTCTATCACTCTATAATAAAATCTATTAATTATAACAATATAATCGCCAAACCGTTGAAACGATTAAAAAATACACGAACGGCTCAACAATATATTACCTTAATAAATGAGGTTTTGACGTTATAAAATTCGACCGTGAATTATCGTGGCAACCCCTTAAATGATTTTCACCGCAAAGCGTAGAACTGGTTAATAAAATATTTTTACCGTTCACACCGCTGTAAAAATGTCAATCGGCATTAGGGTGGGGGCGCCACTGGCCCATTGAACCGTATGAGCCATAAGGCTTTAAGCTTTCGTTTAATTAAAAAGGCGGCGATTTAATTGGAAAAGTATTCATTTACCGTCTCTTTTGTTTGGTGTGTCGTCCTCGTGATTTATATTTTGTGGCGGCGACAGGAATCGGTGAATAGGATTCGTTACTAGCGTTCCGTGCTGCGCGGTGGCAACAACATTACCGTCCTTTGTCACCTATCAAATTGTCATGACTATTTTAATTCTGTACGATGTAATAGTGTACACAACTTTGGAAAAACACGAACGTGTTTTATTTAATATACATATATTACCAATTTATATTTTAACATGCTAAATCTGAATTGTATTTCATATTAAAATGACATAATGTCCCGTTACATTAACCACAAAACAAATACAAATACTTCGACCCAAAACAAATGTTCGTAAGCATTTTTACTTTGAATTAATGACTATAAACGACACCGCAAAGATACGCAACGCATGGAACGCAGTCAAACAAATCGCCCAATATTTCTAACTTCTCTTCGAGTCTTCCACTAGATGGCGTGACCATCGGTAGCTGACAGCAGTTCCATATGAAGACGTACGGATAAATCTCAGTGGCATACTATTGAAGAAATGGGCTTCTTTCATCAACAAATTTTGGTTGATGATGATGAATTAACTATGACGTTATCGTCATCTTGAGTCATATTTAAATGGATAAAATGCCACACACCTTCATGTTTCTAATATGTATATACGGAACACACATTCCTCATTCTGTACTTCATTTTTGTCCATTAGGCAGAACAAAGTTTGTTAAATCGTGTCCATGATGGCGCGGCGTTAAAATAAAACAAAACAAACGCCTCTCGATTCTTTGTGGCTGTGATATCGGAATGATCAGATGGATTTTTTTTTTGTTTAATACCATTGTCAGATATGAACAATGTGGAATTCCTTTTTTCACTAAAGACGTTATGTTAATTATTTAACAAATGAACAACAGGCTCTCGTATTGATAAAACGTATTGTAACATCACGCCTGTAACCCCCGCCCCCCCCCTTTCCCCCCAAAGCAGGAGAATGTATTATATCTCCATGAATCATCAGTTACGTTTACGTCCCAGTATGGAGCAGGTGGTGAGTCTATTGCCTTACACCGAGCACATATCCAGATTCCTAGCCACTGTTAGAAAATCTCATTGAAAAAATGCAATAGCACCTGACCCAAGATTTGAACCCGGGACCTCTTATTCAGCAGTCGTGTTTAAATAAGCGATAAAAATAAATCGCGTATAAATAAGCCATGAATATTTCGGGACACCACCACACAGCAATAAACTTTTAAAATATTCAGGGACCATACTGTATAATAAACAAACGAATGACACTGAGATATGTACCTCAATATGACTACTTTTTTATAGTCACACCCAGAAACAGTAAAAGTGCTGTTGTTTATTTACAAATATTCATCTCGCGTTAAAATCGAACGCACACCCCCAGCTCACCAGTTACACTAACCACTAAGCTAATTGGACAGTTAAAAAGCATAATCGTTATTCCGATTTACAACACGTATGTGCGGTCGACGACATTTTAACTTTGGAGCAGACGTAACTCGTTCCCCGGACCAAGGACCTCCTCTCAAAATATGCTGCGTACAAATTTTGCCCAGTACACTTAGAGTGTTCTAGAGCAGCGTGCACTCAAAATAAACTTCGGTGCTTCTAATGTTATTGATCATATACATTACGTCTCTACGTAATCTTAAAAAAGGAATTATTGCACATTCGAAAACGATGAATAGAATAAATACTGGCGATAATATACTTTTTTTATATTAACCTGTTTGAATATATTTTAAGGTAAAAACAATCATTTCAGGCAACAATTGTTTTTAGAATGCAATAACTATTTCCAATCAGAAATTCATTACACTCTTGGATTTTGAATTAAAGAAATAATAACTACCGTCGATCCTCGATGCCGGCGCGTCGACGGCCGGCTCGGGCGCCGGCGGCTGCCGATGGCTGCCGATGGCTGCCGACGGCTGCCGACGGCTGCCGACGGCTGCCGACGGCTGCGTCGTCACCAGCTCTCTGTCACTCGTTTGTATGCGCGCTAAATAATTGATGGACTAGCTGGGCGCGGAGCTTTGTTTACCTATTAGACAATGACAGAACACCCTGAAAGCTAGCAGAACCTTCGCACACTAAGGACGTACAGACTAAATAGAATTTCGTAAATATCAAAGTTTTAAACTCCAATACAGTAAGAGTGTAAATACCGTTCAAATACCGTTAATTTCATTTATTACCAAAACCTACCTCTTTGGTGATTACTGGCGTGAAGTTGGAACCATTCATTTCTGTCCTGGTAATAATAAATGTACTTCGCAAATATATAGACTATATATATAGTATTTATATGTTATGTGTATATATACAACTAACAAATCATAAAATGTTGGCAGAGGACTTCAGAACACTCCCACGTTTCACCGGTTACGTTTACCCTCACTACGCAATAGATGGTGAGCCTATTGCCATACATCGGCCTTATACCCAAACTCCGAACTACTACTAGAAAATCTAAATTAGAAAATTTTGTAGTGTTCGATCCGGGAATCGATCCTGGGACCTCTCGATCGGTCGCACCTGCAACCAACGCGACCAACGAGGCAGTCAAATGATAATTAATTTTCATTATACACATAGTTACTTATGAGATTTTATATACAAAAAGTTAACGAATGAATATTGAGAATCTACTATTAAATCGATACATGGTAACACAACATTTTTGTACCAACTCATATAACGTCATGGTGTCATAACGTTGAGTGCGTTGGTTTAAACAATTGGCACGCATTCATCTTCTGTGACTGTCATATACTCGTAGTGATATTCCGAAATGTATTGTTAATACTATTGTGAAATAAACATTGTGACATCATTCATATAAATAGATTGAAACTAAGTTTATTAAAAAAATTCACTTATATATTCACTATATAATCATTAACAACTGTTATATAGTGAATTATATATCAGTGAATATATTGTTACTGTTAGTGTATATATTGTTAACTGTTATATGTATATGTGAATAAATAGTGTTAGTTAATATACGAGTATATCCACTAAGAGCATATTTATTCACTAACAACAGTTGTTGCTGTTCCCCTCATTGGTTATTATATTACGCCAAGCTCCTTATGTCATAGGCAGAGAGTACTGAGCGCTAAATATCGCTATCCTTTCATACCTTGCACCAGGTGTACGGCTATACACTCATCACCTATTCCAAAATAGGTCGACAACGTAACGGGTGAAACGTTGGAGAGTACTACACTCGTCTGCCTACCTCTATGTGAATCACAGGCGTGACGTTACTTACTCACCTGACCTGCTTTATTCATCAATCGCTTAGTACAAGGCCGCAGCATTCGAATACTTCCCACTGTCCCGTTAGCAGCATCTGATCTGTTTGATCGAGATAAATGAGCGTGGGTCTCCCTCATCAGTATTATGTAATACCGTTTTATGAAGGCACACCGGCCATCCATGTTCTTGATCCTTGAGATATCTCGAAGTCAAGTATCGTAGCAACAGCATCGAGGAAATAATTATCACTTATATATATAATTATCGAGGAAATAATGATCTTCAGGAGAAACGGTATAGAAAATATCAAGAGCAGTTGAATTAATGTTTTGATGTTATGTAAAAAATATAACTTTATATAAAAAAACTATTGAAGCATACCACGTCGAGGTTTGGACTATGGCTTACACCTGTCTGGTTATGGCTTTTAAACTGTCATGTTTTAATTGTTCTGTTTCGTATGGAGTCAGGTTATAGGCAAATACAGGGTATTTAATCTATCATGCAGCATTGCAAGGTCTGCTACGATACTCGACTATTGGTTGGTCTCCTTCTTTTCCGTCGTAGAGTCGAAAAACAAGAAGAAAGTTGGTTTCCAAAGAGTCCATAGTCCACAGTCTTTAAATTAATCTATTGGGTTGGATTATTGGCTCAGCAACACACATGACCCAATTAAAACTTCACTTGCATAATATGTACTTTGAGTTCCATTGAATTCCTTAGTTCTCTGTTGAATTTAATTACTTCAAATTTTATCTCAAATGAAATTGAACAGAATGGAATTCGTTAAATTGAACGACTATCTGACACGTTAAATCTTTAATATTACAGAACAGGATTTACAGGGGCATCGTTGGCGTAACCGCCGAGGCCGTTGGCACCGAGGTCAACTGACTTCCATATTGGAAGGCCGAAATCGCCGAGCGACACCTGAAAGTAATAAATGAACAAAGCCAAGCAATAATCGCTAGTTCGACATAGGGACATAAACACAGTTGGATAATAAACATTAATTTTATATCGGAACATAAACGCAGTTAAGTAATAATCATTATAACAATAATGCAAAACAGAAACATTGTCATCAACAATAGTACGCAATTCAGTATGGTTTACGAATAGTTATTTGTTAATAATATTGAATAAAGAATATTAAAGGGTTTTTATGCTTTTTATAACGACATATTTGAAATTCATATTCAATTAAAGATTTTAAGATCCAATTGTAACTTCACAATAGAATCTCTTATACAGATTAGTATATATAATCAGAAACGATTGTAAAACTGTTCGTGCAATCTGCTAAATATAACTTTAGTGTGTCGACGCCTAAAAGTAATAAATAAGTGTACGGCGTCGCCATATTTCAAAAGTTGGTACCGTTCCACACGACAGCGACAAAATATCTGCAAGTCTAATGCGTCCTGAAGTTGCAGCGAATAAGGGGAGGCCATGCATTACAAATGCAGTGAAACTAGTCGCAGACGCATCGCATTATCGTCGGGATTATCTCGAAAATGGTGCCTTTGTGAATAAATAAATAGATTTGCTCCATTAATGCCTACTGGAAATTTCAGCGGCTTAATGGAAACGAATTTTTCATAACCGCACATAGTCGACGTCCGGTTGTATTTTTGATCGGAAAATCCAAGAGTAACGAGTTCTTAACGAACGAATTTTCGCTTCTCGTTTTTTGAACACCTTCAAACGCGTCGTCACAGGACGCGCCAAGTGCTCAGACATAATCAACTGTAACATTACACAGGTACATCAGTATTGCACATTCACGGCAATAACAAAAACACCTGCAAAGTGCAGGCGCAATCAGCCCGGCATTTGCAAGTGAGTCGTTATTTTAGCGCGGAACAAAGCTTTGTGCTGAGTGCACCTCGGGCGGTGTCCAGCGCACGGCGCAACGTGAGTCGAGTTTGAAAAGAGCGAATGATGACGTGCAAAATATTTTTCGTTACATTAACTATTTGTATCGCTATATTCTCGTACAGTGATCCATTCGTCCTGGTTGTGCTTTATAAACATTAATCAATTATGTTCAGGTGACGTTCTAAATCACTTTAATCGCGAACGAACACGCTTAAATCGAATGCTTGTGCTTTAAAATGTCAGTGTTACAAGAAAATGTTGTAACAGACGGTTTTTTAAAAAAATATTTCTGGCCCGAAAACTTCCGCCCCACGCCCCCACTGGTACACGCACGAACTAAAGTGTCATTACATAAAGTATATGCCACATAGCCCGCGGCACTCGCGGTGAGTGGGAACCCGTGTATGCAGTTCTACGACGAGAGAATTTGACGCGTTAAGTGCAAGATAGCGCAATTATACTAGTATTAAGCTCGCTCCCCTTCACTAGGCATTTTTGAGTATTAGGCACGTATACGTATGGAAACGATATGCAATATGTTTAGGAATGCTCGCGTTTGATGTCTAAGTAAAGATGCAACATACATCATGCAAGATGCAATATACATCATGCAAGATGCAATATACATCATGCAAGATGCAATATACATCAATATCGTAACGCTCTTGACTATGGTCAGATGTTCATTACAAAACAGTATTAGTAGTTACGATGTTGTAAGCATCACGCATTTCCTAGCTAGGGGTATTAAAATCTGATTGTACTTTGGAAAATATATTTTAATGTTCAAATATAAATCTATATTCATACCCATAAACTGCTTTGGAACTACATCAAAACGCTATTTCGGTGCATATCAATCTTAGATCGAGAAAACATTTTTATTTGGAACAACTTTTATCGAGTAACACAAATATAAAAATCTCAACCAACTTTTAGTGACATGAAGACATTAAGATAAGGAAACATCCAGTTAATACTGAAATACAATGCTTTAGCCCCTTAACGGTTTCTCTATATCCCCTAATCATCTAAGTGACGGCACGCTTAAATATATACATTCAAATTAATCTAGTGCTTAGTGTTCTACGTTATGGCGCTAAATCCGATCCATTGCGCAAAATAATCAGTACATTATTTACATACAAATGGGAAAATTTAAACAGATTGTGTTGTAGTAATGAATTATAAAATAAAATGCGGTTGTTCAAAATAATTTTTATTAACCTTATATTAAAATTTATATTCCGTTAAATTCCCGGGCCGGCAAGGTATTATGACGCTATTTCTAATTCGAAATTCCTTGCTGTAGGACGAAGTATAGATTCATGCTTGGTGTCTGGCAATAGGCTCACCCATTTTCTATTATGAAACTTTTAAGTGGTGAAAAGTCGGAGTATACTGCTCTTATCTGCCTACCTTCGGCAAAATACAGGTGTAAGGTTACTTTATGTTATTAAATATATCTGTTTGCCGTCTTATGTGTGAAGACGGTGAAATTAATAGATTTATCAATATGAATTTGATGTTCATCTTGCGGTCAATTCTGTGTATGGCTTACGATGGAATAGGTTTTGAATTTGATCTTATTAAGTAATGCTGGTACTAAGAATAAAACCACCTGTAATTGTCAGTAGTTTGAAAAAATAAAACATTTAGGTTCTAAGAACATGCGGGTCCACACACGATGCGGCATCACCTAAAAGGTGCATCGACATAATCATTAAAGACAGTTGTAAAATTTGAATATTATACAGGAATTTGTGCTCACAGACCAACCGCAAAGGCAAATAATCTAATATAAAATGCACTTAGCTTTCAATCTCACGAAGAAAATACTTTGACGTCTTTAAAAGCTCGCTCTGCGTTAAATTACATGTCAAACTAAAATATTATAGCAGATGTTAGCAACATATTTCTTGACAACATGAAAAGAACATTTTTATAGCCCAGCTAAAACATCTTCGTAATCGGTAACGTCGGCGGAAAGAAGCCTTGCAATCTTTGCCGAGAAACGACTCGCGACAAAGACGACAACGAGTCTGGTTGCGACGAAGATTGATACACCGCGGAGGGCCATCCATCAACCCATACCCAGTAACAACCCGCACCAAAAACAGTACCAACACGAGGCGACAACAAAGACCGCGGCGTACCATTAATATCCCAAAAACAAAAGTTCACAAAACAATAATTCAAAAAAAAATATGACTCAGGCGTTTTAATCTGCCTTCATAAATTGTGTTTCCGAAATATCAAGTGAATTAATTGAGGTCGGGCCAGACTACTTTCCTTGTTAGATGCGACCCGACGACAAAGTTATAAGCAAAATAAAATGGGAGAATTTTCCTGAAACACTTTCAGAACCATTTTCACAATTATGAGGCGAATCGTCGTAATTGTGAATAGAAAGCTGTACCGAAAGAGACCTGCGTTATTTAACACTAAGTGACCGTCCACTTATATTGCCACTTCATTTACATAATCTTATTTCGCCCTACTCAGCACTTCTATTTACTAGACATGACAAAGGCGTCGAACAAATGAAGTGAACTCCATTAAAGACACTGTGTACAACGATTTCCTTAATAACTCATTTCATATACACAGCCGTATTAAATATGTTTTTTTGTGATAATTAAATCAATGTCCAGTGTACATCTGTCTAGACTGCGAAATAATATAATAAGAAACCTGGACGATACTGTCTAGCTCCGTCAAGTGAACTGAATAAAAAACATATTGAAATGGCACCCAATGCACGCTTGTATAACCAAAGGCCGCCGCCATTCGTTCGCCGGGCGACTTGCTTGGTGGACGCAACTGCTAATTTCATCCACAATCCACTCGTTACTGTTTGTAAAGCCTACAATCTGTCATCGATCGTGAAATAAAAAGGCGGTGGCAGCTTAGGCAGCGTGCAGACGGCCGCGTCGCCCGCGGCAACCGGCGCAATCAACGGAGCTTTGTAGCAGAGATGGGAATTACAGATACGCACCCTATGGCTCTGGGCTATGTGTGCGTTGAACGCGGGACAGTGCACGGGCGAGTTGTATGACTGTGAATCTCTTGAAGAGTAAACCGTAAACACATATGCTGTGACACAAAAATACGAACCGAAACGCATATGTTCGGATAATGAAAAATAAAATGGTTCTTTGTTAGTACAATCGATTCATTACTTTAGTTTTGAAACGCGCAAAGACATATGAGAAATGTCATTATTATTGCAACTTGTAATAAATCTGTAACCATAACAGATACGAAATCAATGATTAAATTTAACAAACGAAAACTTGCTTTTATATGTATGTGAGTGCATCGTTGTTCACAAATTTAATATGCATTTTCGGAAACTAGTAAAATTTAATATTATTCGATAATAAACCATATTTATTTCCATAGTGAAATGATCACATACGTCACGTTAAGCAGTAATCCATTACAGAAACACACGCCACGCATGTGTATGACCTCACTATCTCGACAAGTGATATACAGCTCTTTGTGAATTAGCGTCGAGTGTTGCAAACGAGCCACGGGGCCCCATATGCTGGGACGCATTGAGTTCACACGCCTTCCCTACATATCGGCCGCGCGGAACCTTTTGTTCTTTCCATTGTACTCAACTATCAGTCTATCTAGACTTCTTTAACGTAGACTTTTTAACTGCGAGCACATTGTTACTTAATAGGTTTGATTTGATTTGCGAATCCCTTTGGCTTTACGGTATATTTTAATATAAGTTTTCGCTGAGCTTATTAAGAACATAAGCTAATAAAAAGATAATAAAAACTTAATAAAAAGATTATTTGTGTCATGTATCTATCATTGAAATATTTCGGTTTTACACCTTCAGGTTATGTTAATTCAGTAAAAACTATAACTTCCTATACATATATTACTTTACATGTAACTGCAGTTTAGTCATAGTAAATGAAGTTATTTCGACTGGTCCGTTGGCGTAGTAGTTAGTGAAGCCTGGTGGTAATAGATGCTGGTTGCGCCGGGTTCGTAGAGTCAATTCCCATCCAGAATAAGTATCTGTGTGATGGGCACAAGTATTTATTCCATGTCTGTGTAAAAAATCCATATCGGTACATACATTTATACATTATTATGACAAAATTATTATTATTATTATTGTATAACTCAGAAGTTAAATATTAATACATTTTCTTGGTATCGCACAAAAACCTTGAAAGCCTTGTTCTCGTTCTCTTCTATATCATTGAATCAAGAGATCACAGAGCTCGACGAAGTCCTCAGCCATTTATACCTTCCATTGACACTTATTAGTGGTGTCAAAGCGAAGGTGTGTTTACGGAGCGGGTGATGGATTGAGCCGCATCGGGCGAATCAATCTTCGTTCTGCCAAAATTATATGAAACACTTAAGACGAGGTACTAAATTCCAGTAAGCGTGAGAACGAGAGACTCCAATCGTAAATGGATTAGATATTTTCTACTTGATTTTAAGTGTTTTGCAGTTAGAGCGAATTTGGATTTCACTTAAGTAAATGTAGTCCAATGAAATACTATTTCTTGGCTAATAATAATATTATAACAAAGTGAGTGTTGAGAAAAACCGTATATTTTATATTAAATAAATAAATGTCTTGGGACAACACGCACGGCCATCTGATCCCAAAGTAAGCGTCGAGAGAGCTTGCGGCATGTATGGTAACCAGACGGCTGATAAACTACATATTATACATATATACTTAAATAGATATAATTTTTTTTACACCCAGACACAGAACAAATACTTGTGCTCGTCACACAAATATTTATTCTGGATGGGAATCGAACCCTCGACCCGCGGCGCAACGGTCAGATTCACTAACCTCAGCACCAACGAGCTAGTCAATATTATTTTACATAATAAGATTTTACTTCAAATATTCCAGGAATTTCAAAAATATCTATCAAAATTATTGCCTTTCCAACTCATTCAGCGTAGGGTACGAGGAGTAATTGAATTGTTAATAAAAACACTGCGTCATTATGAGTAGGCCTTCAATTGGTATTGCCTAATGATACGTCAACAATTAAAAAGCTGTTTAAGCAGTAAATAGTCCAATATTACCCTTCCGTTAATATATTTTGATACATGATAGGCATGGGTAAGTATTTACCTTACCCACGCCCATTACTGTGCTTATTTAAACGTGCTCGTATATAGGGATAATTGGCAAGTAATCTTAACCCATTAGGCTCTTATTTCGACTATATTCTATTTAGGTCCACCTGAATCCCACTTAATTTATCATTTATATACACACCCCGTAATTAGTAAAATCGCATAGAAAAGTGAAACCTTTTACGTTCATAGTATAAGCCAAATTATTATTTATTTATTTACTTAAGAGAAAGTTACCAATTAAAAGATGGGATACTAATTAATAAATGGGTTACAAATGAATAACACATTATTTTTAAATCATTAAATTGATAGATGCGTTACCAATCAACCATCATTAAAAAATCAAAACATTTTATATAAGATTTTATATTCCGGCAACCATTACTCTTAAGACGCGGTTATTGCCCGGGGAATTGCGTAGACAATTAAAGCCGTGAGCATTAAGTTATTTTGTGATAAGTTTACATATGAAGAATAATAGAAAAAATAGCTAGTTAGAATAATTTCCAAAAATAAAATTAGCCTTGAATGAATTGTATTGCTTTTGTGATTATTTTGTATGCGTTCTATACATCTGTGAACTCTAAAGCAGCGTAACAAGTGAACCCAAAAGTAGTTATATATCTCTCAGTATATCTCTATAGAGGGCTAGAAGCAATAACTAAACTTTATATTTAAGCACAAACTTAAAGCTATCTTAAGCTTTAACTGAAAGTAGGGAAGTAAGAATATTTGTTTTTTGTTAATTAATTCGGCTTCGAGCTTTGAAAACTTTTGTAATGAGATGTTATATGTCAAATATTTTTTTCATGCTCCGTGATAAAAATAGTCCATAAAAAATGTATTGAGTAAGAGCGAGACGTGCGTAAAAGATGAATTGCGTAAAATCTTACTAAAGTGCTTGAAAACAGCGAAGAAATGATTACTGAAGAAAAATTCTTACACCCACTCTTTAATCGGATTTGTTCTTTGAGAGAGCAATGTCACTAAATAATTTGTTCCAGTGTTGAGCAAAACAAAATTGAAATAGGGGTAAATACCACGCTTAAACAAATTGTAGTTCGTCCTTTAAATACAGCTGTAGAAGTTATTGTAGCCGATTACTGGATACTTTAAACCTTTATAAGGTACACGTATACAAGAACGAACGAATGATATAGAGAAGTGCTCGTATGTTTATTTGGTAAACAAACTTGAAATATTTCTATTACCATATTTAAAAGAATATTTTATCGATATAAATCGTTATCGAATCGGCAATAAATGCAATCAGCAGAGTATATTTCGAATGACTATAATTTATTTTTACGCAGAACAAAATGTATACGAGCCAACTCAATTGGGCGTTATATTACAATGTGAATTGTTGCGAAACATTATAATACATGGAAGATATAAAAAATAGCACGATTTTGGGTCGGCGAACATTTCGCTCCCGGAAGTGCGATGGGCGGGCTCGAACAGCGGATTTATGGCACCACTTCCGCTTCCGCTATGTCCTCCCACTCCGTTACACGTTACACACGTCATAAAGATATTCGATTTTTTTTTATTTCAACGATTATTAACATTCTGATAACGCATAGTTAGATATCAGTAAGCGCACCACAGTTCTGTAATTAATAGTCTCTACATTTTAAAATGTGTAGATAAATGTTCTCATCCCTTTTGAAGAATATTGCGCGCATAGATAAGGATTTCCTATACAGAAAACTAAAATTGATTTTTAATGTGTCACAAATACTTTAAATTGAATGAAGAAACATTATTTAAGTTCAAATTGTCATTGTTAAAAGAGGGCTGTGATGTAAAGTAACATTACCTAAATACTTTGTACATTGTACAAAAGCTGTACTTAACATTGTAGTGCAATAGTAGCATTCTCTACCAGTCAAGCCTTAGCGATGGTAAGATATTAATAACAAGCGTCACAAATAATACACTAAGCATAGATTACAAATGCATAAAGATTGACATTCATTAACCTGGTAGAGTACGAGGACAATACTGAAAATATTGTAATAAGCACAGGTAAAATTAATAATTCGGATATTAATTTGCCTAACACAAGCATGCAACTTGGCTTACATGAGCTGAATTGTGATGCCATGGTAGCACATAACGTAAAATCATGCTTACATATCCCCGAAGGGGTAGGCAGAACAGTGTATAATATCTTTTTATCATTAATTATGTTATAAATCCTAAGAAAAAGCGGATGTGGCCACTAAGAGAACCTTGATCACAAATCTATCTAAGCACAACAGAATGGAAAACTTAAATTTTCTGGCATACTCTTCGGGGCTAAGTGCGTCGTTTAACAGGTTTGATACCGTCAGTTCCATAATGTAAGGTCACATCAAGGCAACGGCCACGCCGAAGTACCCAACGTCTCGATACGCCAACCTTCACGAACAGCCGCGCGGAGCCCGCGATACGATCGCCGGGCACATTGGCCCGAATGAGCCGGCATTTGCAGAGCGGCGCGCCATATCCGCCACCGCCACCCGCGTTCTGCTACCCTGGTATTAAAATGTCCAAAGGATAAAGTTTTCATATTGTACGAACTTTCATTATGATAAACTACATTTGCGTACCAAAACGTTTGAATATATCTGCGCCAGCTCACGACAATAACATAACTTCACAAATATGACTATAGCATTGTATTACATGCGATACATATATTATAAAATTGACAAACTCGTGTAGTTACAATGAGGTCACATATAGTTCTAATGTGATGTAACAATGTTACAACGTAACAAATGGGTTTAGAAACTTGACTCTGTAAATTGGATTTGCAATGGTGTTCATGTCAGTTAAGTTACACCTTGCAAGCGAGTATAGTAATATACTTCAAACCTTATTGATGGTGCCGTGCTGATGTTTTAGTGTAAGAAATTTGTTGCCAAAGTTCAAAGGTCGTCATGCTGTTACACCCAAGCTTCTTAATAGTCGTGCTCTTCACTATGGCAGCTTATACGGGGTGTTTGGTTTTATTGACCGCTGAGCAAATATGGGAATTATGCATTTAAGTTTCCGATTTAGCACTGGATATGATCTATTATGAGTCTATAGAACTCATAATGTTAACCGTTGTCTTTAACCATCACTTTACTTTTAAAAATCTAATAAATGTATTTTATTAACAGATAATTGAAACCACTGTACAATAACCTTTTATGAAATATAAAGACTTAATATTAAACTGATAATATTAAACTGTTAGTATTAAAGTGACAGTTTCACAAATGTTAAATAAAAATAAAATGTAAAAGCAAAATAAACTGTTATATAAAATAAACATAAAATAAAAAATTTCTCGTTGTATACAAACGAAAACAAATATTTTAGTTATTTAAGAAAATTGACTGCCTCGTTGGTCGTGTTGGTTGCAGATGCGACTGCCGATCGAGAGGTCCCGGGTGCGATTCCCGGGTCGAACACTACAAAATTTTCTAATTTCGATTTTCTAGTAGCGGTTCGGAGTCTGGATATGTGCCCGATGCATGGCAATAGGCTCACCACCTATTACATAGTGGGACG